>BQNB010064035.1:0-35459 GCA_026074375.1 Tanacetum coccineum | reverse complement strand
AAAAACATACCAAAAATACATTGTATTTGTGTGTTTTGCTATTTATGATGTGCAGGTAACGGATATTCGACAAAAAGACAAAAGACCAACAAAAAGGACAAAACCGAGCACGGAATTGGAAAGAGCGGAAAAAGTCAAAGTCAAAAAAGTCAACCAAAAAGTCAACCCCAACAAAGTCAAAGTCAAGACGAAGTCGAAACTGAAGAAATGCTTAATGGGCCCACCCGCACCCATCTAATAGGCCGGGACAGCCCATTAGAGCATTTAAAGAAGACTAATATAAGCCTTTAAGCCAAATGGGCCTTAACCTTAAATTCAGCCCAAGTCATAACATAACCATCCAAAGCCCAACAGCCCTATAACTGTCCCTAACAACTGTTAAATCCCTTATACACCACAAGGACTAACGATGCAAATCTACAAGGACGATGGCTGCAAGATCATGATATACTTTTAGAGACTCAACTTGCCATTTTCATAAACCCTTCCCCTGCACCAAATTAAACCTAATTTACCCGCCAAGACCAAAACCCATCACCATCACCACCCATGTGCTACTGTAGCACACTGCAACATACCTCCAAAATATTACCCCACAACAAAAACAGCTCTCATCCCCACTCCATAAAACCCCATAGCCATATTGGCAATCCCAAATGCTCCTATTTGTTAAGAACAAAAGACAAGAAAATGAACGGCTTGGATTGAAAGGATTGGGGACCAAGAAATATTGAAGGGCTTTGATGAACTTTGGTTTCCTCTCACAACAAAAGCATAACAAGCACTCCTAAAAGACCTTCATCAGCTTATATAAAAAAAGAAGACAGAAGAAAAAAAAAGTAAACTAGGAGTAGTGTAGTTTTAGTTTTAAAAACTTACTTTTAAATGTCTTAATTTATGTTTTAAGCTTCTGTCATTTTACTTTACTTGTAACCTTTTGATTAATGAAATTTTAGTTTCCGAGTTTTTATAATCTTGTCTTTTAAAGTTTATGCAATCAAGTATTTTATAATCACGTCTTTTAAGCTTATGCATTCAAGTTATTTTGCGTTTACAAGTTCCTTTTATAAGCCTTTATAAGCTTATAAACCCTCTTAATCTCATTTAAGCTCTCAAAATAGCTTTTGTGGGATTTAACTGTTTCATTTATGCAAATTTATGGATTTGAGCTTTTTGGAGCAAGGTAAATTATGGATGGCCTTGGTTTAGTGCTTCATGGGAAGCTATAGGTGAGTTATAACTGATTTGGGTGCTTAATTTATTTACCAAAAGCTTGGACCTTTGTAAGTTTCCATTTTCTCATTTTTCTCATTTTATGCTTAAATTTCTATTTTGCTTGATCATGCTTATTTCTGTGTCGTAATTGCTTATATGATCTTAGTTTTACATTTTCTAAATCTGTTTTGCCTTATTACAATTTGTTTTAGCTTAAAATGATGTTTTCTGAAAATAAAGGGGTGTTTGGGTCAGCAGTTTTAGCTTAAAAGCTAAAACTGCTAAGGCCTCTGATAAGTGTAAAATACACATATCCGTTTGTACCTAAAATAACCCAATTAAACCCAAAACAGACCAAAAATGGCAAAACTAAGTTTTAAGGTTTTAAGCTTATTTGAAAATGTCTACAGATTAAAAGTCATTTGTTAGCTAATTATATTTTTTTTTTTTTTTATTTTTTTTTTTTTTTTTCTTTTATCTTTGGGAATTTTCTTAAAACTTCTCTTTAGTTGTTGCTTTTGTGTTCCAATCTAGTTTAGAATGCAGTTTCATTTCATTTCAAGCAAGTGTCAAAAAGGATTTGAGGCCTAGTTGTTACTTTTCAGGTTGTGTCAAATATTTCAAAAAAGCAAAAAAAAATGTTAAAGTCTTAACTGTCACTATTAACATTTCAATTTCTAGCTTATTTCTAGTCCAAATTACTTAAAAATAGAATGTTAGGGGTTCATTAGTGGTTAGGTATTCAGCTTTTTAAGTTTAAGTTTTAGTTTTAAGCTTTTTGAATGCTTATTTTATAGTGGTTAAAACTCGTGTTTTAGATTTTCCTTCTAGACTTTAAATTTGCCAAATGATTTAGTCAAAAATGTGCTTTTCAGCTTAGTGCTTTTTCGCTTAATCACGTTACTGGGTGTATTAGTAAATCTAGATTGTTAGTTTAGCTTATTTGCTTTTTAAAGGGCTTATTGAGTCTCAAAGTTGCTTAGCAGTCTTAATCAAAGGCAAGCAGTACTAACTTAAAGTTAGTACTGTTGTGCTTCTTGAGCTTCTTTCAAAAGCTCAGTTCTAGCATAATCTCAGCTTATTTAGGCTTATTAAGTCTAAATTTAGGAGTGCTAGTTTTTATTTTGTCATTCCAAGCAAGTGTCAAAAAGGATTTGAGGCCTAGTTGTTACTTTTCAGGTTGTGTCAAATATTTCAAAAAAGCCAAAAATGTTAAAGTCTTTAGTGACAGAAAAAAGTGTCGCTAATGGTTTGAGAGGAAGGAGAACCTAGAATAGTGACATTTTAGTGACAGAAAAAAGTGTCGCTAATGCTTTGGGAGAAAGGAGAACCTAGAATAGTGACAGTTTAGTGACTATTTTGTAACAAATAAAGCGTCACTATGATTTACTTGTTTTTATTTCTTTTATATTGGTTTTAATTCTTAAAAATCATTTAAAAAAGTTTAAAAATACTAAAAAACTAGTTTCAATTTTTATTAAATTAGTTTTAAGTGTTTAGTTTAAGATTTTTTTGAAATTTGCATTTTTAGGATTTAATTTTGAAATTTTCGTTATTTAGACGCGTTTTTAAGTTCCCGTTATTTGTTTTTAATTTCGTAATTGCTTCCGTTTTTAGTTTAGCTTGCTTATTATCTTTCCCTTGCCTTATTTATGTTTCCCGTAGATTTTTAAGTTTTCCCGTTGCCTTAATTTGTATTTCCCGTAGATTTAGAGAACCAAAAACCAAATCCTTCTTGTATTCAAGCATCCAAAAGTCATACCAATAACGTAACCGTCAATTTCACGCCTCGTTGGGGAAAAACGACCCGGGAACTCATACTTCCGGATTTATATTGATTTTCTTTGTGAATTTTGACTTGTCGCCTTGGTCAAGGGTGATTTGTTGGAATTTGCTTGTGCATTATTAGTATTATATATATATATATATTACAAACAATCAATTTTTGGCGCCGTTGCCGAGGAGGTGTGTTGCGACAATATCGTTACGGTTTGACGATTAGTGACTTGAAGACCCTTCCTCGTAAAGTTATTGTTTTTCGTTTGTGAATATTTTCTTCTTAAAAAATACAAAAATATTTTTCATTTCTTTTTAAAGAAAAAACAAGAAAAACCAAAAATATAAAAACATTGTCCATAAAAACAAATAAAAGTCATCATCAATATAATGCTTTCAACTGAAGCATTATCATAATAAGTTCCCAAACAAAAGATTTAAAACTTGCCTTTGTGCCATTTGTTAAGTACGGCTCACCTTTAATTGATTAACAAACTATAAGAGGGATATAAGGATGGTTGTTTCGAGAAACTACGACCCAAAAGGATAACGTTTTTAATAGCTTCGCGCTTTCCTGCTCCTCCGCTCCTTTGTGCGTTTATCTTTTAAAGAGCTACCGTGAAGCAAGTTGATTATCGGTTTAAGTTATTCAATCTCATTTTGTCCTTTAATAAAATATGTTGTTTAAAAAATTCGAAAAACCAAAAATAATCTCCTTTAACCTCTTTGCCATTTAATTCTTCTTCTTATCCCTCTTTATTGTTTAATTCTCATGGAGTCTTATTTCCGATATGAGTGTGTGGGGTGTGGACAACCGACGGATAATCCTTATTGTTATTCATGCATGTGCCAACAGTGCGGTTGTCATTTTATTGATGGGATTTGTCCAAATTGTACTTATGGAAATGGAAATCCAATCGATTTCTCAACTCCGTACTCTTTTAACGATTCTCAAAAATTTTCCAACCACCCCACACACTATGAACCAATCTTGTGTGATTTTTGCGAGAACAATGCTCGTTATGGTCACTATTGTACACCGTAAGTTCTAAACCCGGAACCATGCTACAATCAAAACTATGATGAGTTCCCACAAACTTTACCAAGTTTTCAACAACAAATTCTTTGTTGTGAAAATTGCGGGGGTCCTCATGCAACTTTTGAATTTCAACCGATGAATCAAAATTTTCACGATTCCAATTCTTTCGGTTTTGACCAATTTCAACCCTCGCAATTTCCCGTCATTCATCAACTTCCTCAAGAAACAAGTGAGAAAATTTTGCAAGCTATAAAAGACTTAATGATTTCTATTGAAACCTTTTTAAAGAAATTTAATTGTATATCTTTTAGAGAAACACCGAAGGTTTTAATGCAAGCTTGGGAAAAAAATTTAAAATTAAGCATGCTCAATCCGAGGAGGTACAAGAATTGCTTAGCAAACTTGTTCAAGATTTGCAAAGTATAAATGAGGAGTTGGCAGAATATATTAATACTCCAAGTTGGAATTTGCCTACCTCATCTTATGATGATGACGACGATGAGTATTATTTTGCAACACAAGAATATCTCATGACATGTTCTACCGCAATCACACCCGATTCACCAAAAACAGACTCTCTCATCATGGTGGACAAGCATCTTGACACAATTCCGGAAACGAAATCGGACGACTTCATAAAGTCTAGTGTTGAGAACCTTGTCTAAAACCCAAGTGATTCCAAGGATGAATGTGAGTGTGACGTTCCCGATTGTGATGATTCTCAAACGACAGATTTTCGACGTTTTCCAATCCTCTCTTCGACGATTCTACCTCTAGTGATGACGAGTCAAGTCATGTGGAGGTTATTCACGAAATGAATTTTTAAACTTATTTGAACCCTATTTTTGATCTTGACAAGGAAATTAATTCTAGTGAGTTTAATCCGACTCATAATGAAGACCTCGATTCTATGCCGAAAGATGTTTGTTTTGATGCCGAGTCTTATATTCTTGAATTATTAGTCAATCGTGATACTTTGATGGCTTCCCCTCTCAAGATTGATTTTCTTCTCGATGAGTTCGCCGGTGAACTCACTCATCTCCAATTAATTCCGCCGGGAATTGATAATATCAACCTTGATCCGGAGGGTGATATTTTGTTTTTAGAGAGTTTGCTTTACGATAACTCTTATCCCCGACCATCGGAAGCTTTTCAAGCCAATTCTAATACGATCATCGAGTCTCTTCCCATCTCCGTTGACGTTCTTAGGGAAGAGATCGATATATTACACGGTCCGGATGACTCAATACCACCAGGTATTGAGAGTGATGATTTCGACTCGGAAGATGACAATAATTCTACTTCCCTTCCCGAGTTTGAATCATTCCATGTTGATTATCCCGATTCGGGAGATTCAACCATTGATGTGGTGGAAGACATCCACGTTGATGTGCCTAATATTTTGCCTACCCATCCCACCCAACAATTGGATTTCGACTTCATTCCTTCTTCCAATGATCTCGAATCCGATCATGATGTTTCTTCTCCTTCTGGAGATAGAAACAAGATTTACGATCCGGGGATATGCATTGAAGTCGAATCCACGAGATTTCTTGCTACTCTTTCCCCCGTGATTGATACTTTACTTTGAGAGTGATGATTTCGACTCGGAAGATGACGATAATTCTACTTTCCTTTCCGAGTTCGAATCATTTCATGTTGATTATCCCGATTCAGGAGATTCAACCATTGCCTTTCATATGGATTTCGACTTCATTCCTTCTATTAATGATCTAGGATCCGATCTTAATGATTCTTCTCCTTCCAGAGATAGAAACAAGATTTACGATCCGGGGATATGCATTGAAGTCAAATCCACGAGATTTCTTGCTACTCTTTCCCCCGTGATTGATACTTTAATTCCATTTTCATTCGAAAATGATGACAAAGTTTTCAATCACGGTGTTCTTGCTTCAAAGAAGAAATCTCCTCCTTCTTCATCACATTGGGGCCTTAAAGCTTCCAAGCTTTTTCATCATAAAAGCCCGATGTTGATTCATGGATACAACACTTCTAATTTGGGTGTTCGTCATCCCCATTTTTATCCCCTTTGACAAAGCTCAAGTATGGGGGATCGGGTCAAGCTAAGTGACCTTAAACAAGCGCTTCGTAGGTGGCAACCTATGCTTATCCGTAGTATGATAATAGTAGTAATGAATAAGTGTTTTTTGTTGTGTGAGAGGCTCACCTCTTCTATTATCCCGTGTTTTGTATTTTGTGGTTTATTATCCAGGATTACCCGGATTTTTGAAGCCTCTCATGCTCGCGGTTTTTGTCCTTCGATCACTCGAGCTTCAAATCCTCAGCTTCATTATAGGAATCCAATATCCTAATCTTATCGACTAACGTTTATCTTTAAGCATACTTAATAAAAGGCTTAGGATTTATGTAGAAAACCTTCTAAAAACATTGAGGACAATGTTTGATTCTAGTATGGGAGGATCTTTGATTTGATTGTGCCTGCAGCCATTGTTTTCACGTAATCCCGTTTTTACCACCAAAATACCAAAAAAATGAAAAAATTTAAAAATTTTAAAACAAAATAAGTGTTTTGTCACAATTTTGACTTTCTTGCTGGGTAGAATAAGAATAAATTTTGACTCGATCGAGCGTGTTGAGCTCTAGCTTGTTCTTTAACTTTTAGACTAAGCATTCGCAGATCTTCGCGAAGAACGAAAAATGATAGAGTTAAGTAGGAGTTGGATGCTAAACAAGGATTATTTGGAAATCTTAAGAGCTCATGAGTGTAATTTGTGGCTTTTTCTCCCATAAGCTCCTAACCGGATTAATAATACGTGCTATTTTTGGAAATTAAACTTAAATCAACAATTTTTGAGATATAGTCAATAATATTTTTTTAGTTCAAATTTATACTTAAATTTTCCAAAATAAAATCTTCTCTATATTTCGTGAAATAAATTCGAAAATTAAACTTAAATCAACAATTTTGAAGTATGGATGATATCAATAATTTTAGTTCAAATTTATACTTAAATTTTCTAAAAAGAATTTTTCTCTATATCATAGTAATATAAAGTAAAAAAAATGAAAAAATGTGGTAATAATAATAATAAACTGTGGGCTGATAAAAGTTTGCTGCATCTTGCCGGCTCACAACCGATGTTGCAGCCTTCAAAAAGGTTGAGGATTTACATTGTATCATGGTTATATTAATGTTAAGTGTGTAGTAAATGTGAATTAATAAATATAGGGAAAATTTCTTTTTCTTAATATGCTTTTGAACTAAGACTATTTCATTTTAAGTTTTTCTAAATAAGCTATGTATATACGGGAAACCTAAGAGTTTTTGAAACTGAAGATTCGTGAGTCCCAATACTAGTCTCTGTGGGGTGTCAAAAGCCTGGTCACTTATCCGCAAGGTGCTACATGGGATGATTTCGCCTTCAAACTCATTATTCTCGGGTGGAACGTGAAGCATAGAATTTTGCAAAACGTTGATCCATGGTTGAAATTCGAAATGGTACATTCACCTAATATATAATAATTGTCGGGAGTGAAAAGTTTACAAGGTACAAGTATGAGTAGTGTTAGCATCTTAACTTGTATTTAACGGTGATTTTGTTTTTAAGCTTGGTTTGGGGCAAGTGAAAAGTCGGGAACGATGACTTTGTCCTTTTTGGGGCATTTTAGGATTGAAATGTGTCTTGTTCTATGATCCCTAACGGTTATAAAATAACGAAAGTCAAACATGCTAGTTAATTGCTTAAAAAGAAACGTACAAAAAAATGAGAAAAAAGAAAAATGCAAAAAATATATGTGTGTGAATAAGTATAAATATTTAAAAATGGTCAAAACGGGGCTTTTCTAAACTCTTGATTCTTTAATTCCCCTTGATGAACACTTAGCTACTTTTCGAGGTAATTAGTCGAGGGGGATTGAGATTCTTGGTTTTCTAAAGTGTTTACTTATGGCATTGCGTGAGGACACGGCAATAGTTTAGTATGGGGGATTTTGGTATGTGCTTAATTACACATACCATTTTCCATTAAAAACGGACTTAAATGACCAAAAACGTACCCAAAAATACATTGTATTTGTATGTTTTTACTTATATTGTGCAGGAAATGGATATCCGAAAAAAAGACAAAAAACGAAGCAAAAACGACAAAACCGAACACGGAATGGAAAAGCGTGAAAAAGCCAAAGTCAAAGTTAAAGTCAACCCCGACAAAGTCAAAAGTCAAAGTCGAAGCCGTAAACGAAGAATTACTTAATGGGCCCACCCGCACCCATCTACGAACAGCACCCTAAAACCATTTCCCGCCAAACCTTCCCATACTATTCATTGTCCCTGTCACCCCTGCACCCCAAAACAAACCCATCACTTTCCCACTTCACAAACTAACAAATCAACGTTGGCAATCCTCTATTATCTCATTCGTTGATGAACAAAGACAAAGAATCAAGGGCTATGATTCAAGAACTTGGAAAACAAGAAAATTGAAGGGCTATGATGAAGCTTTTGAAGCCTCTCTCATACAAGAAACACACGTCAAAGGACCAAGACTTCTAAAACGGCTATAAAGAGTGTGTGTTTTCACGCAGAGAAATGGAGTCTTAAGTAGCTTTTAAATAGTAATTTAGTTTAGCTTTTTATTGTATTTTACATCTTTTAAATCAGCTTATTGTAACTTTCTTCAAGAATTGTACAAATGTTTAAGTTTAATAAAATTTAAGTTTTTATTGTTAAATTCTATTTTTTATATTTAAGCAAATTATATGTTTGGAAATGTTCTAAAAAGCTCATATAAGCTCTTGTTTAAGCTGTTTAACTAAAACAAAAGAAACCTTTATATAAGCTTTTAAGAAAATTTCACCAAAAATCACCCCACAGATCACCACAGCTTATTGGATGAAAAGCCAGACCTGGAAGGGCTTTTAAGACAATACCAGCTTATCATAGATGAGCTGGAGCTTAGTAGATAAGCTCTCTAAGAGCAAACTCACCGTTGTTTTGTACAAAGGGAATTGTAAGTTCAAAATCTCTTTACAGCTTTATTTTCTGTCATTGCTTATTTCTGCTTATTTACTATTTTTACTGCTTATTTCTGCTTATGCTTTGCTTATTTATGCTTATTTAGTCTGTTGTTAGCTTATTGCATCTAGTTTATTGTTTTAGTGTAGTTTGATTTGTGTTTTCATTATAATCTGTCCTTAGATCAGTTTTAATAGCTTTTTGAGTTAGCTTAATGGTTAATGCTTATTTGTCCAAGGTTTTTGCTTATGTGACTTCAATGAACTTAAACATTCATCTGTTTTCATAAAAATCAGCTTCTTAGGTTCTGTTTTGGCTTTTAAGTTGAATTCTAGAATTTAAAGGGGTGTTTGGGTCAGCAGGTTTAGCTTAAAAGCTAAAACTGCTAAGGCCTCTTTTGGCCATTTAGCCAATTTGATTTAGCTTAAATTTAGTCTAGTTGGTAGTCCTAATCAGTTTAATCAAGTTTTTAGCTAAGTTTTAAGGTTTTAAGCTTATTTGCAAAATGTCACAGTTTAAAAGTCATCTTATTAGCTAATTAGGGAATTTTCTTAAAACTTCTCTTTAGTTGTTGCTTTTGTGTTCCAATCTAGTTTAGAATGCAGTTTCATTTCATTTCAAGCAAGTGTCAAAAAGGATTTGAGGCCTAGTTGTTACTTTTCAGGTTGTGTCAAATATTTCAAAAAAGCAAAAAAATGTTAAAGTCTTAACTGTCATTATTGACATATCAATTTCTAGCTTATTTCTAGTCCAAATTACTTAAAAATAGAATTTAGGGGTTCATTAGTGGTTAGTATTCAGCTGTTTTGAGTTTTAAAGTTTTAGTTTAAGCTTTTTGAAGCTTATTTTCAGTGTCAAAAGTGGTGCTTCAGTGCTTTTAGAATTCCTTTTTAGACTTGAAATTTGCAAACTGATTTAGTCCAAAATGTGCTTTTCAGCTTGTGCTTTTTGCTTAATCCAGTTTCTGAGTGCTTATTAGTAATCCTAGATTAGTTTAGTTTAGCTTATTTGCTTTTTAAGGGGCTTATTGAGTCTCAAAGTTGCTTAGCAGTCTTAATCAAAGGCAAGCAGTACTAACTTAAAGTTAGTACTGCTGTGCTTCTTGAGCTTCTTTCAAAAGCTCAGTTCTAGCATAATCTCAGCTTATCTGGGCTTATTAAGTCTAAATTTAGGAGTGCTAGTTTTTTTGTCATTCTTATACCTTTTTAGAGCTTTTTGCATTTCAACAGCTTTGCATAAATAACCTTATCAGGTTAAGCATTAAAATGTCATCTTAAACTTTTGATTTCCAGCTTATTTTTAAGTCTTGTCAAAAAGCATTTTGTTAAAAGTCCCTATTTCAGCTTATTTTAGCTTTTTGCAAAAGAAAAACATGAAAAAAATAGGTTGGAATACACTTTAGTGACAGAAAAAAGTGTCGCTAATGCTTTGGGAGGAAGGAGAACCTAGAATAGTGACAGTTTAGTGACTATTTTGTAACAAATAAAGCGTCGCTATGATTTACTTGTTTTTATTTCTTTTATATTGGTTTTAATTCTTAAAAATCATTTAAAAAAGTTTAAAAATACTAAAAAATAGTTTTAATTTTTATTAAATTAGTTTTAAGTGTTTAGTTTAAGATTTTTTTGAAATTTGCATTTTTAGGATTTAATTTTGAAAATTTCGTTATTTAGACGCGTTTTTAAGTTCCCGTTATTTGTTTTTAATTTCGTAATTGCTTCCGTTTTTAGTTTAGCTTGCCTATTATCTTTCCCTTGCCTTATTTATGTTTCTCGTAGATTTTTAAGTTTTCCCGTTGCCTTAATTTGTATTTCCCGTAGATTTAGAAAACCAAAAACCAAATCCTTCTTGTATTCAAGCATCTAAAAGTCATACCAATAACGTAACCGTCAATTTCACGCCTCGTTGGGGAAAAACGACCCGGGAACTCATACTTCCGGATTTATATTGATTTTCTTTGTGAATTTCGACTTGTCTCCTTTGTCAAGGGTGATTAGTTGGAATTTGCCTGTGCATTATTAATTATATATATATATATATATATATATATATATATATATATATATATATATATATATATATATATATTGCAAACAATCAATCACATTCTTTATATAGTATACAACTAAAGTTGAAATTTCATCAAGCATTAGAAGCAGCCAAGGTCAAGCACCAACCATAATTCCATAGAAGACATCGTGTAATTCTTACTTTCTTAATCATTCAATTTTTAATTGTTTGATCACGTTTGTAACATTACAATGATTGTGGGCTAAAACCCTCGGGTATTAGCCATGTTAATGAAGATTATAATGTTTGGTTTGTTTTAATCTGGCTTGCTTAATTTATCGTTGTTATTTAATTATGTTTATCGCCTTATACTTGTTTATGTGCTTGTACATGCGACCTATCATTCAACTAGGTCTAGTGAGACTTAACCAGTAATCTAGATGTCAGGATAACTCTCCATGTTGTGTTTTGTATGCCCGAACCAATAGGATCACAAATGACACCCTGTCATTTCCCTTTGATTATGAACTTAGTTGGACCGGCATGTGACCCAATAATTGTTCAACATGTATTGTTATTAATTAATTGGTAATTGATTTGGGTGGTGGACTACCGGTGTATAAGACAACATCAAGCAATAAGTGGGTAAAGTCGTGTTGGGCTAGGGTATTAACAGGATCACCACTGCTTTAATTCCCTATGATAGAATAGAATTAGACAAAAGAATGCTTTATGCGGATGCGTTAATCGTGACAGGATTGTTCGTATCTAGGTCTTAGGATGAAGAACCGCCTAAGTCTTAAGAATGATATGCCGCCTCGAAATAAGTAGCCATTTCACTAATTAAACAAACTAGCATTTAATCGGATTTAACATGGTTAATACATTTTTCTATTATTTGGCTTGTACCGCTTCTTTATCTTGTGATTATTTGCTTTAGTATTTATTGTATGTCTTGTGTTTATTTTCTTTAGTGTGTATTATGCTTAGAATTGATATTTGTCACCATAAACCTGTGCCAGTCTCTCAGGCTGAAAACCCCCCTTTTACCTCTAGTAAATATGTATAGCATAGGTTTAACCAGTAATTAGACTAATCTAAATAGAATAAAATACTGATAGAATAATAGGTTAACTCTCACTCTTAGTGTTAGACACCCTACTTACCGCGAAGCTACATCTTGACCAGGTACTCTGCCCGTTAAAGTGTTGTCTTTAGGTTAGTCAGCTAAATATAAATGTAAAACCTGATAATCATAAATAACACCTATACAATAACACATCAAAGTTCTATGTCAAGCCTTAGTATTATATGAAAAAAATAAAGGTTTAAGTTCCGGCACATGAAGATTTGTATATGCTACTATCCCGCATCAGTATCAAGTTCCGCCCTTCGGTCATGTTTATGTGTCAAGTACAAGCATATGGTAGCTGTCTAGATTATGTCTGTGCAAATTGAGTGTCTTTACAAAAATATATAAACCCTATCTGAGTGGCTTGAGTGAATTACAAATCAAACACATTCCCTGTGAGGTGCTATGTTGTATGTCTATGCCTGAAAAGTTAATTAAATATGCAAGCTCTTGTAAAAATCTAAATTTTCTCCACGTCATGAAAAATTGTTGATCCCTTTTTAACAGATCTTTGATTAGCTTGTTGAAGTTATAGTTATCTTAGATAGATCTAAAACAACTATGATAGAAACCTTGAGTAATATATATAAAGATTATGCGGAATCTAATCTTTATACACCAGAAGAACAATAAAGCAATGTAATAGTAACACAAGATCTTTCTCTTAACTCACAATATATTGAATGATTCACAAAACAACTATTCCGCCCTTTTAGTTATAAATTTCAGTAAAGTTAGATATATTACTCCTATGCATGGAATGGAAATATTTGCAAAACATGTCCTAAAAGAAAGCATGCTTATTTATGATTCCCCAAATGATATTTGCAGGTTATAGCTTATTAAATAAGCTAAAATTAAGATCTGTTCTATCGTTCCAAAAGTTTTAGAAATAAGGATTCATAAGTAAGAAAATCAAAACGGTCGTCTGTTTCATTTTTTGGGTTTAATTAATAAAACACATGGGTTTGGAATTCAAAAGCTCCAAACAAAGAGTTCATATAGATCTTAAAAGTATTATGAACATTCTATTTAGATATAAGTTTTTGGAACAGTATAATCTTAGGCTTATTGACTAAAATGGGGTCGATTTGGGGTTTTCGGGTTCGTAGCTAGTAACGACTTCAAGGCTTCTTTTTTTGTCTTCATGAATCTATTCTGAGCTTAGGGACTTCACTTGATCCTTCTTGGTCTGAGTTAAGACTCCATTGTTGTATTTGATGAGTTTTGAGGTGTGAAGAAAGTGTTGTGTATGTATGCGTATATATAGGGTCAAAAACCCTTGGTGGCCAAGTTTTCTTGGTATCTAAGGGTTTGATAAGTGTCCTAGCTAGCTGATGTGAGTAAGGTATGATAGTGTGATGACTAAGGGAGGCTAGAACTAGCTATGAAGATGTGGAAGGGGTGTTTTGAGGCCATAGCTAAGGAAGGAAGACAAGGAGGTGATTTTTGCAACTTGGTGAGCAAGGTGGTGATGGAGGTTTGCTTTGTAAGCTTATTTGGGTGGCCATGCTTGGTGAGGTCATAGAGGTGCTTAGGAGTAGTGCTTGTTGAGGTGCTTGGGTTACTTAAATATGCGTAAAAAATGCAAGAAAAAGGTTGTCGGGTTTGGTTTAAGGTTTCTGGTGTCACACCCCGCCAAGGCGGAAACGCGAGGCGCGACGAGAAAGGGAATCATCACAACACATTGGCGTCTATATAGAGAAACTAAACATGCACAAAAATACAAGGTATAGACACGCAGTGTCATGAAAATACCCAAAAACATCATCAAAATCCAAAAGGCGTCTGACATTGAAATAAAGGCAGTTCATGCCAATGTCATGACATGCAAACATTTAAACATTTCAACAAACAAGCCTAATAATGTTTATCATCCAAACAAATAGCAAAATCTAAATATCTAAACTTCGCCAGCTGCCTACGGTCCGTCTAGCCACTTTTCTTAACCTCAATCTCAACTTGCCGAGTACCTGAAAATGATGCTTATACGTCAACACAACAGTTGGTGAGAAACATAGGTTTTCAGACACTCATTTCAAATCCTTTCTCAAAAAACATTTCCGAATTATTGTGATTATAAAACATGCATAACAGAACAGTTACTAACTACTATACAAGCTAACATGCATACAATCCAATCAATCATACAACACACTGGGTAGGCGTACCTATCCGCTCCTAAATATGTGATTTCCTGACATGCTAACATGAAGTACATGCAGGCCAATCATTATACTTAACATGTTTATTCCTGAGACATGCAAGCGTCTAACCAATCCACATTGAGTAGGCATACTCATTCGCTCCCATAATACAAACCAACATGTAGCACAAAACATATAATAGCTAGTTAAAAGTCCATGTACAAAGTAAACACATAATCACAGCAATCTAAATCATTTTAAAACACTTTGCATCATTTCCATCCCAAGTTTAAAACAATGTAAAATGAGGGACTATAAAACTCACCTGAATGCTCAAACGCAGCTTCCAAATCTTAACACGCAACTATACAATAAATAAAACACGGTTACACGCGACCAAGCTAAAAGCTCTAGTCCATGTAACTCACATATGATGGATGTCTTGATTAACCATCATGGGTTACCCCGACACCATGCCCAACCTTAACCACTTCATTAACACATTACATTAGTCAACTACAATTTATTCAAAAATACATAATTTCAGTGTATCTTTACCAACTTAAAAACCATACTTGCTGACCTTAATAAATTATACCAAAAATCACCTAAGTTCATTTATGTGTTTACTAACTACATTGTGATTCCCAAGAACCCATTACATGCACAACTATCCCAAATAAAATCCTACTTCAAAACTATCCTAATTCGGATCTGATTGCACACTAAAAAGTATGGCCTTAAACATCATACTTAAACACACAATCAGAAGCTCTCCTTCTAAGGTTTCTTTATATACATATTTAACATAATCTCTGTAGATTGGCTAACCTTAATTCCACTTTTAAGTTAGGGTTTTACCTTCCCAAACATGACCTAATTTTGACCCGTATCTACTATTTTGATAACTTTTCTTGTTTTGACCAATTGACCAACTTCCCGAACTCAAAATCGTTCGAGGCTGGATTTTTTGAAAAATAGACTCTTTGAACTACAATTTAGGCTTTTGAATCATATTAAAACACGTTTTTGACATCTAGATATCATCAGTTGAACACAGCCCTAAATTTTGCTCAACTCTAATTCATGAATTAACGCGATCTAACTCTAACCACTTACACCAATAAGATCCTAATTAAACCCTAAACGTTCTAGCACAATTAAAACATCCTTAATTATAGAAGTTTTCATAACCCTAAAGATCCATCATATGAATTGTTACACGTTTTAAAGAAAAACTAAATAAAAGTTTAACTGAAACTTACCTAAACCTTGAATCTTGAAACACAAATTCACCAAACTTATTCTTGATAAAAGAAATCTTTTTTTTTCTTTTTCTTGATGGATCGGTTGAACAAGGGAAGGAGGAGGAAAAAAGTGATTTAGGGTTTTTATTGGTTTTGTATTTATACTAATAGAGTCCTAATTATAGTCAAATTTATTTCCTTTTTCCCCTTTATCCAAAACCGGCCGAATACCCTATATATATATTTTTATTTTTTAATTATTAATTAACTAATTATCTTAATTACCTTAAGTTTTCATAAAACCTAAGCTAATTTGGGTAAAACTTTTCAGATAAACGCAACTAATTAACTTTCTAAAAATAACTTTTCATTTCACATTTCACTTTCTATATTTAGAAAGTCTGCTATAATTATCCAAATTTCACTCACTTCACTTAGTTTCATTTTGCTACATTTCCCAATAACTCGTAAAGCAAAATTATCAAATCATTGACTTAGCATTGCATGCTATACGCCAATACTTTCCATTATCACTAAACACAAACACACTCAAAAAGAGATGCCCATACACCTCAAAATGATATCATGCACCTATTCAACCCACTTAGCACACATATAGAACACATAGCATACAAAATCACATACAACAAACTCTTAGCCATTTCTAAAGGTATCACTAACCTGATTAAATCACGGTTGTTACAGTATCCCCTCCTTGAGGAAATCTCGTCCCGAGATTTAACTAGCAGGCTCAACAACTCGGTCCACGAACAATTGTGGATACTCAATCCTCATCTGATCTTCGTGTTCCCAAGTAACTCAGGACCACGTTTTGAATTTCATCTAATTTTCACTAGTGTTATCTTCTTACGTTTTAACTTTTTAATCTCTCTATCCATAATCTCTACAGGTTTCTCAACAAAACGAAGTGTCTTGTCGACCTTTATCTCGTTCAATGGCACATGCAAATTAGCATCTGCCAGACATTTCTTTAGGTTTGATACATGAAAGGTGTCATGCACACTACTCAGATACTCAGGTAACCTCAACCTATAAGCTACAAGACCAATCCTCTCAAGGATCTCAAACGGTCCTATATATCTGGGTGCAAATTTACCCTTCTTTCCAAAACGCACTACGCCCTTCCAAGGCGACACCCTTAATAATACCCGATCACCCACCTCAAACTCTAACGGTTTACGTCTCTTATCCGCATAGCCCTTTTGACGATCTCTCGCCGCTTTGGGCTTTTCCTATACCAACACTACCTTATCAGTCGTTTCTTGTACTAACTCAAACTCAGGTCCAAATCACTACTACCCCTATCCCAATCTCGCCCATAACACAAGCGACCTACACTTCCTACAATACAAGGACTCAAACGGAGCACATCGAATGCTCGAATGATAACTGTTGTTGTAGGAAAACTTAGCTAATGGTAGACGGACATCCCAACTACCACCAAAATATATAATGCACGCCCTTAACATATCTTCCATGGTCTGAATTGTACGCTCACTTTGTCCATCCGTCTGAGGATGATAAGCAGTGTCACACCCCCAAATAGGGTCCCGTCCGATTTGGCGTCCGGGGGCGTGACGTTCATCGGATATCTCAAGTACAAAGCATAAAGAACGACCTCTAAGGGTATGTTTTAAAAATAAACACCGTTGCATAAATTTAAACTAATAATAAGTTTTACATCGATCAAATTTAAACGATTTAAAAGACAACATGCAGAAGCTTAAATAAGTTCAACAACGGTATTTAAAATAACATAGATGAAATCTTGAAAACTGGTTCGGGCAATAGACTTCATATAGTTCAAGCAACAACATCCATGCTAAGCACCTGAGAAAAACATGCTTAAAACGTCAACAAAAAGTTGGTGAATTCATAGGTTTAGCTCAAACGTTGTTATAGTGGACCACAAGATATCAAAACGTATGCAACAGTTATAACAGATACAACTTCACATAAAAAGGTATTTACGTTGCACTAAGCTCATGACACTAAAGCTAATTACGAAAGATAGCATGTACATTGCTATAAGTATTTGCTTGCCCTTACAGGTGTCCGACCAAAGACCACCTAACCAGTTTCGACATGAAATATATCCGTTTATCGGGAGCCCCGTGGGTAGTGAGCGCTACTCACTCGGATAGGGATAATTAGTCCCAATAGATCTATTTATTCACTCGTGCTCTCTCGACCTGTCATCTGGTCAAGAAATTGACAGTTCATGATAGTTCGGGCAATAGTGATATAACGCTACTTAGGCAACACGTAAATAGGGAAATCTCACGTATAGTACTTGTGTCTAATTTTAAAAACAAGCAATGTTTCTCACCCTAAGTTATAAAACATTTATTCAAAGAGAAACAGTGGGCTATGAACTCACCTTGAATTATGATAATTAAGTAATGAGCATAGTCTAAAATAATTTACTCGTAACGATCGACGATTATACGAAAGCAACCTATGTAATGGAAGTTTGATTTAAATATCGATCGAAGAAATATACGAAAAATACAAAGTGTGAGACTAGTCTACTTTTGTTAATGATATTACAAAAATTAACGCTTGTGATCGTATAGTAAGTGAAATATATTCGTACAGTAAAAAGAGTAAATAATATATGGTATAGAATTATATATAAAATATACATGACTAAGTCAAAAAATATATATTTTATAAATATTTATATATATTGTAAGTGTGTATATATATATATATATATATATATATATATATATATATATATATATATATATATATATATATATAGTATATATATATATATAATATTATTCGGAGCACATTATTAAATTCACGAATCTAATTTTTTATTATGTGTGGTTTTCTAGTATTTTCTTAAGTAGAAAAATTATCAAAATTCGGCATGACCCCGTTCTTTCAACCCACTTTTTATCACTACAATTTATACATCATCAATCTATTTTAATAATTCATCAAAAGACCAATCGGACCCTTATTGGGCTTTTAGGCCCAATAAGCCTAATTTTATTATTCGCGACGTCCAACATTCAAAATAAGTTAAACGTAACAACATCTAAGTTATACACTATTAAATAAGCTATTTAAGAACTTATTCAATAAGCTACACCAAGACCATAGCTTTACGCCTTGGTGTTTTGTATTTATGTTGGGCCTTGGCCCGTTAAGTCCGAAAATGTAGTTTTACTTATCCATTTAGTCCGATAAGCAAAGCATTAAGCAATAAACACGTGACCTAAAAATAAGCTATCAATAAGCTCACAATAAGTGTAACACCCCCAAAACACGATACGCAATGGAATAATACATTTGGGGTGCTACTTCATAATACATGCACACGAGTCCTAGTAAATGCCAAAAATACGTTTATTAACAAATTTCATCTCATTAGTTTAAAAGAGAATCAGAGTCACAAGATACGTCCCAAACTATACAAGTCATATCACGACTTTATTTCAAAAATGTTTCATTAATTTATAAACATATGTTCACTGAGCCTTCATTAACACGCGGCCTAATAATAAGCTATCAATAAGCTCACAATAAGCCAACAATTATTAAGCCGAACCACATAAGCTCGTGATGTTGGGCTTGTTTATGGGACGCGACTATAAGCCTAATAAAATACATTCGGGCTTATTTGTTAAGCCAAATAAGTTTATCGTTTGTCCTTTCAAAATAAGCTAGAAAATAAGCTAATAAAATATAAGTCAAACCAAAATAAGCTAAATAAATATTTCCTCTTCTTTTTCTATTTGGGCCGAACCAAATATAAGCCCTAATAAGCTCGAAATAATTAAATAAGCTTTTCCAAAAGCTTATTACGATAAGCCGAATAAAATAAGCTATGGCATACCATTTTTATTACACGAAAATAACCACGATCACAAAACTATGATTTCCTTATATTTCTTTTTATATTTTTCGAAATATATATATAACCTTTTAAGGTTTATGTAGTTTTAAAATCTTGTTTTCACAAAATAAGTTGTACAACTAGCATGTATGCATCAAGATGATAAGGAAAGTACAAGTTATTTAAGAATTTGAAGACTTACAAAGTTTGAAGGTTTTTAGAAGGAAATATGAGATTAGAACAACCCAAACATTGTTTAATTAATACCTGGATGATACAAATGATCAAACCTTCAATGAATCTTCAAGTGGCTTTGATCAAAGATGAAAAATTATGAAAGTGTGTGGGTTTCTTGGGTGGTTCGAACAAAAGAAAGCAAAGAAGAAGAGAGAAAACTAAATTTCTAGTGTGTGTGTTATGAATGAGATAATGGAAGTATAATGGGTTAAATAATACAAAGTTTACTTCTCACACTAAGTGTGTGTTGTGTGTGTGTTGTGTACAAGAGACAAGGGAAGAAAGGGGACCAATTTGATCTCCCAATCATATTCAAGTTATAACAAATCATGTTATTTAGGCTTGTCTTATTGATTTTGAATTCAAACTTGTTCACCAATGGTGCATGTGGTGTTTGTTTGGGCCAAACAAGACAAAGGGGAGGGGGGGGCCAAATGATTCTCTTCATTTTATATTGCTAGTGCTTCCCACTTGATTTAATTTCCAAGTCTTACATGTATAAGCTCATGTTATATGTAAACCACGATTAACGCAAGTAACGAAACAAATAATGGTATCACCGAAAATTATGAAATTTTAAATATTGCCATAAAATGTAAAAACGTTGCTATTGCCAAAATACTACAATGTTAGGCATCCCGGTTCGCTCCCAGAGACGATTCTCAGTTAAAAGCGGGAATACTTCCCGGTTACACGTAGATATTAAACGAAACTTCAAAAATTCAAATTGCTAAACGGAAATGGCTAATTTATTGAACAGAAATTCTTGGGGTATCACATTCTTTCCCTGTTAGAAGAGCTTTGTCCCCAAAGCTCATGACGTGGTATCTGCCACAAGTGTAGAATTTAGGAAAATATGAGGGTACTTCTTTTGCATTTGGTCTTCACGCTCCCAGGTGAACTTAGGACCTCTCCTGGAGTTCCAATGTACCTTAACGATTGCAATACGACTCTGCTTTAGACGCTTGACCTTATGGTCCATGATCTCGACAGGTTCTTCGATGAAGTTCAATTTGTCGTCAACTTAGATTTCGTCCAACGGTATAATGAGGTTTTCGCCAGCCATGCATTTCTTCAAATTCGAGACGTGAAACGTACTATGAACTCTGCTTAATTTCTCTGGGAGTTCAAGACGATAGGCAATGATTCCTACTTTGGCAATGATCTTAAAAGGTCCAATATAACGAGGGTTCAGCTTTCCCCATTTGCCAAAACGTATCACTCCTTTCCAAGGTGATACTTTCAACATGACCTTATCTCCTAGTTGAAACTCAAGAGGTTTTTGTCTTACATCGGCATAGCTCTTTTGACGATCACGGGCGGCCTGAATACGGCTCTTGATTTGAACTATTTTCTCGGTCGTCTCGTGGATAATCTCTGGGCTAGTGAGCTGACTATCTCCAACTTTAGCCCAACAGATAGGTGATCGACACTTGCGCCCATACAACGCCTCAAACGGAGCAACCTTAATGCTCATATGGTAACTGTTGTTATACGAAAATTCTACCAATGGTAAGTGTCTATCCCAACCTTTTCCAAAGTCGAGTACACAGGCACGTAACATGTCCTCTAACGTCTGAATGGTTCTCTCACTCTGACCATCGGTCTTTGGATGGTAAGCTGTACTCATATCCAATCGAGTACCTAATGCTTTATTTAGAGACTTTCAAAAATGTGAAGTAAATTTCCCATCACGATCAGAAATGATCGAAACTAACACTCCATGCTTTGAGACTACTTCCTTCAAGTACTGTCTCGTCAACTTTTCTAACGTGTCATCTTCTCGCATAGGCAAGAAATAAACAGACTTAGTAAGACGATCAATGATTGCCCAAATCGTGTCTTGACCAGTGGCCGTCTTTGGCAACTTAGTCACAAAGTCCATTGTTATATTCTCCCATTTCCATTGTGGGATCTCTGGTTAAACCAACAAACCAGACGGTTTTTGATACTCTATCTTAACCTTGGCACATGTTAAACACTTGCTGACATAAGTGGCAATTTCTGCTTTTATGTTGGGCCACCAATACAGCTTCTTAAGGTCTTGGTACATCTTATCTGATCCAGTTAGGATGGAATACTTTGACTTATGGGATTCATGCATAATTAAAGCTCTTAAATCACCAAAACACGGAATCTAACTTCGATTGTTCAAACATAACGTTCCGTCAGCATGGGGTTCTAGCTTGTTAATCATGCCATGCAAATCTTCGTTGATGAAGTTCTCTTCCTTTTTGGCTTTCGATTGAGCACTCAAAATCTGCTTAGGAAGGTTTAACCCTATAGTTATAACTAAGGCTCGAACTCGTAGCGGCTTACTTCTTTCCTTTTGACTCAGGGCATCAGCCACCACGTTTGCCTTTCCTGGGTGATATCAAATCTCACAGTCGTAGTCGCTCAACAACTCTAACCACACGTCGTTGTCTTATGTTCAACTCTTTCTAATCGAGAATGTGCTGAAGACTCATTATGATCGGTGAACACAACGCACTTATGTACCAAATAGCTAGAGTTCACATTTTAGGCAATCATACTGCACTAAGCTTCTAGGTCGATTGTTGTGTTTAGTTTTCTCAAGAACCTTGAGTTGGCGAGAGGCATAAGCTATGACTTTCCTGTTGATCAAAATTGCCCTCCAACCCTTTATGCGAAGCATCGCAATATACCACACTCCTTCTGATCGAGAATGTGCTGCAAACTCTTGTAATCAGTGAACACAACGCACTTTGTACCATACAGATAGTGTCTCCACATCTTCAAGGCAAACACTACTGCACCAAGCTCTAGGTCATGTGTAGTATAGTTCTTCTCATGAACCTTGAGTTGGCGGGATGGATAGGCTATGACCTTCTCCTTTTGCATCAAAACTGCACCCAACCCTTTATGCAAAGCATCGCAGTATACTATGAAGTTCTCACTTCCCTCAGGTAAAGCCAATATCGGCGCACTACACAATTTCTGCTTCAACAACTGAAACGCAGCTTCTGCCTTTTCTCCCCAATCAAACTTCACGCTTTTCTGAGTCAATTTTGTCATAGGCCTAGCAATTTTTGAGAAACCTTCGTAAAAATTGACGAATCTCAGTTGGTGTCTTGGGTGACGCCCAATCCTTGATTGACTCAATCCTAGCAGGATTAAAGTGAATGCATTCGCTATCAATCACGTGACTAAGAAATTATACCTTCGACAACCAAAACTCACACTTTGAAAACTTGGCGTACAAGTCCTCCTCCTTTAATAACTTCAAAATCAACTTAAGGTGTCCTTCATGCTCCTTTATGCTCTTGGAGTAGATCAAAATATCATTGATGAATACGATCACGAATCTATCCAGATACGGTTTGCACACCCTATTCATCAAATCCACGAATACTGCTGGTGCATTAGTCAAGCCAAACAGCATTATTTGGAACTCGTAGTGACCATAGCGAGTCCTAAATGCTGTCTTAGGAATGTCTTCCTCTTGAACTCTAAGTTGGTGATAACCAGATCTCAGATTGATCTTAGAGTAAACTCTTGACCCTTGAAGTTGATCGAACAAGTCATCGATCCTTGGAAGTGGGTATCGGTTCTTCACAGTAAGTTTGTTTAGTTCACGATAGTTGATACACATCCGAAAAGAACCATCTTTCTTCTTGACAAACAAAACCGGTGCTCCCAAGGTAAAAAACTGGGTCTTATAAATCCTCTATCAGAAAGTTCTTGCAACTGAGTGGATAACTCTTGCATTTCGGTTGGTGCTAATCGATACGGGGCTCGTGCTACAGGTGCTGCACCAGGGACTAAGTTGATTTGAAATTCAACTTGTCGAGCTGGTGGCAGTCCAGGTAAGTCCTCTGGAAAGATTTCCGAAAATTCCCGTATGGTTGGCACGTCCTCAAGTCGATTCTCCTCTGACTTATCCTCAGCCTTCTTGGATGTAACTTGCGCTAGGTAGACCTGATATCCCTTCTAAATATACTTCTGGGTCCTCGTATATGATATGATGTTCAGCTTACTTCCGCCATCAAAATTATCACCTCGGATTATCAACACCTCATCTCCATAAGGAATACGGACGACCTTCTCGTCACAAATGATCAACGCGTGGTACTTCGCCAACCAATCCATACCGATGATGACGTCGAAACTACCAAGTTCTACGGGCATTAGGTCTATGTCGAACGGATGACCTAATAATCCTAACGTGCAACCTCTAAGAACAACATTTGTTTCTGAAATTCTTCCATCGGCAAGTTCTATGGCATAACTAGTGTCTAAAGTGGATGGTGTAATGTCAAGCAAAGCACTAAAGGTAGACGACACAAAACTTATATCGGCGCCCGAATCGAATAACATGGAAGCATAATAGTTATTGAGAAGAAATGTACCTATGACAACGTTGGAATCAGGGTTTGTTCCTCCTCTACCAATGGCGTAAGCCTTTGCTGTAGCCTCGTAACCTCCAGTCTGACTTCCAGTCTTGTTTTCAACTCTGTTTCTTGTCTGATTTCTACGGTTCTGATTCCTCAACTTAGGACAATCCTTCCTAAAATGTCCCGGTCTTCCACACTCGTAACAAATAATACCCTGCTAGTTTCCAATTGTAGCTCTCGAAGTATTTGGGGCAACAGCCGCCGTACAATCCCTAGTCAGGTGTCCAACCTTCTTACAGTTATTGCACTTCATTGTACATGGCCCTACATGGTGGTATTTGCACTTGTTGCAGAGTGGGTGAGGTCCAGCATACCCTCTCCTCTCATTGTTCCCAGACGTGTAAGCTCTAGCCATATTCTGCCTACTAATATTTTGCCTCTTGAATAGCGGTTGTTGTCCACGGTTATCCCTTGAGTTACTTTCCATCCTCCTCTTATTCTCGGCACTCCTTGCAGCATAACCCTGGAGCTTCTTGTCCATCAATTGGTTAGCAATGCGTACGGAATCTTAGAATCTAGCTGGGTTCGCAGCAATCACATTTCCTTGAATGTTGTCCGGTAGCCCTCCAATAAACCACTCCACTTTGTCCTCTTCGTTAGGGACCATTCTAGTATACAACAAAATCAACTCGTGAAACCTTTGTGTGTAAGCAGTCAAGTCGTTTCCTTTCACCGTCAGATTCCACAATTCAGTCTCCATCTTCTGAATCTCGTTCCTTGGACAATACACCTCAGTCATCAACTTCATAAGTTCATCCCATTTCATGGCATATGCAGCATCAATACTAATTTTTCTCTTATGGGAGTTCCACCAAGTCAAAGCACTGTCTTGCAGTGTGCATGTAGCATATTTCACTTGGTACTTCGGTGGACAATTACTAATATTGAACACATTCTTCATTTTCTCGAACCAACGGGTCAATCCGACAACGCCTAGTTCTTGAGAAATTATATGGCTTACACTTTAAGAAGTCTTGGAATGTGCACTCTCGAGCCACCGGCATGAAACCTCCATAGTTCATGCCATGATTCCCATTCCTGTATCCATTTCCATTTTCTCCATTCCCTCCATTTCTATTTCCTCCATTCCCTCCATTTCCATTTACTTCTTCTTGTTCACTCTCTTCTCTCATAAGAGGTCCAAGGTTTCTAACAGCGTCGCGCACTTTTAATGCTTCTGCCATCCAGCGATCGCTCTGCTCGTTGACTCCTTCACGAGTCCTTGACGCTCCCGATCGTGTGTTAGGCATCTTCCTACAACATATCAACGTAACACTCGGTGAGATTCTTAGGTGATGCGAGATCACTAACGGGGTTAAATAAAATTTGCGGTTAATTCACATAGAAAATACATGATCAAAATATATTCATGGAAACCCCATAACGCATGATGCAAAAAGCATAAGTAAATCAAATTATGACATCATATCATAGATAAATATCAATTTCATATCATAGATCATTAGTGATTACATCACATTGGTTTCAAAATACAGAAAATACGAGTTTCTAACACTACGGTCATCACTAAACGCTACTGCTCAATACTGCAACACTAATGAACATATCTAAGGACGATAGCCCATGTGCTTCCTAGCACACGCCTCAAATCTGCCAACTCTCACTCGATCATAAAATCAAAGCCGTCGTATCTGCCTCAGCTCTCTCTGCATACGTGACATGCCGCGCTGGAGTCGGTCAACTCTCTGACTCTCAACACTCGCGGTGCCTCTGAGCCTCCTGTTATCCCTCTCCAACTCAGCAATCCTCTCAGTCAAAACAGTGACTGCCGACTCAACCCCAACAATCCTACGTCCCTGCTCCCTCTGAACTCCCTCAATGACCTGTATACGATGGACTGGGATAGCCTCTGTGTGATCATGGAACCTCTGAACCAAATCTCCCAATGTCTCATACGTAACCTCTACTGCTCCCTCCTGAACAGGCTCAGGGGTATCCTCTGGCATCACAGGATGCGTAACCCTCTCAACTCTGACCTCAACCGGGCCCCTCGTACCCGTCTCACTCTCCTCTCGATCAACAGCCTCAACTACAACCCTAGCATCAATCCCTCTATCTCTAAGAGCATCCGCATAAGCGAAACACTCGTCAATCTCTGCCTGAATCTCTGGATCGATATCCTGCTCTAAGTGAGGCTCGTCACTAACCCTGACAATAGCATCATCCCTCAAACTAGTCTCTCTAGGATCAACCTCTATATCTGCCAAATAACCAGAATCCCTAACCCTCTTAGGCGATGGTATCAAATCAGCACGGACAGGAGATAGAGCTCCGGATACAGGTGATAATGCAGGTACAGATGTCATAGGGGACCTACGTCTCTTGCGAGATGGCCCCGCAGAAGTACTCGGTAAATCGAGTGAAGAATGATCTGACAATGAGTGTCTCGATGAAGAATCAGATGAAGCATCCGAATGAAAATCTGATGATGCCTCTGATGATGAATCTGAAGAAGAATCTCGAGCTGAATCATCTGGAGAAAAATAATCTGATGAAGAATGATCGACAGAATGTCTCACAGCAAGTTGCTGAACAGGTAACGGTCCAACCCTCTTCCTCGCAGTCATCATATGTACCGGCCCATTAAGATGGTAGCGGTACGGTCGACCATGAGGAATAGGCTGTCCAGGTGCTAGAATCATAACTCGACGACGAGGTATGACAGGTGATCTCTGGGTAGAAGAGGTAATCTCAGTGAAAGGCGTACCATGGGTAGGTGATGGTGGTGTATCAGGTGTATCACTGTCTGTGGTGTCATTGGTCGATGATAAAAATGGTGAGGTAGCTGGTAATGGTGGTATATGGTCTGATGATGGATCCTCAGATGGATCAGACTCTGTCTCAGATGCAGGTGAGTAATCAGGAGACGCTGGTGTATAGTCTGGGGATGGTGGTATAGTAGGTGCTATGATAGGTATCTCTGTGGGTATCACTGTAGTGTCAGTCTGAGTAGTGGGTGGAGTAATCACTGGTGTGGTGTCAGGAATAGTGGTAGGGATAGTACCGAACAAGATAACTCGTCCAGCAGGTGTCCCCACGCTATCCTCGGATGAGTCCGATGAAACTGAGATAACTGAGATAGCCATGACCTGCACAAGCAAAGTTTATATAAATCATCTTTATATCAACCATGCATGATGCAAACATATGAACGGGTGAATGGGTAACTGGATGAATGCAAAATGAACGAATGAATGCGCGGGTCATCGAGTACGACATGATGGGATGAAATGAGAAATACTTATAGTAATATTAGTTATACTTAGTATTTAATACATATATATTATTTACGTAGTACTTAATTATGTATACGTACTATGTAAAATCACGTAAGGCACATAATCACGTAGGATCACATACTGGTTATAGTCCAGACCTAGTTTATACTACCTGGTTCTCTATAACCTTGGCTCTTGATACCAATCTGTCACACCCCCAAATAGGGTCCCGTCCGATTTAGCGTCCGGGGGCGTGACGTTATCGAATATCTCAAGTACAAAGCATAAAGAACGACCTCTAAGGGTACGTTTTAAAAATAAACACCGTTGCATAAATTCAAAATAATAATAAGTTTTACATCGATCAAATTTAAAAGATTCAAAAGTTAAAATGCGGAAGCTTTAATAAGTTCAACAACGGTATTTAAAGACATAGATAAAATCTGGAAAACTGGTACAGGCAATTAGACTTCACATAAGTCAATCAACAGCATCCATGCTAAGCACCTGAGAAAAACATGCTTAAAACGTCCAACATAAAGTTGAGTGACTCAGTTAGGTTTATCAAACGTTGGTAAGTTGACCCAAAGATCAAAGCGTATGCGACCGTTATAACAATACAACTCCACATAAAAAGTAATTGACGTTGCAACTAAGCCAGACATGAAGCTAATACGCAAGATAGCAAGTACATGCAAATAAGTATTTGTTTTGCCCTTCCAGTTGTCCGCAAAGAAAAGCCTAACCATACGACATGATATATATCCGTTTTATTTTGGGCGCCCGTGGGTAGTAAGAGCGCTACTCACTCCGATAGGATAAATAGACCCCAATAGATCTATTTATTCATTCGCGGCTCTCGTCCGGCCCGGTCCTCCAGTCAAGAGATTGACATTCATGATAGTTTGGTAGTAGTGGACTAAAAGCTACTTTAGCAACAACGTAAACAGAAAATCACCCGTAAAGTACTTGTGTCTAGTTTAAGAAAACAAGCAATGTTTCTCACCCCAAAAGTTATAAAACATTTATTCAAACGAGTAAAAGAGATTTGGGCCGATGAAACTCACTCTTAGACGGGTAGTGGAGCAAAAGGAATCAATCAAGTGAAAATGAATCTCACGGTTCTAGCGACAACCTATCATATAGTCGTCGTTTAAGAATGATGTACAACGAATAACGCTTAACACAAGAACTGATCATTCGAGCATGGGTAGCCACGGCGTATCCTTTTTTAAAACGTACTTTCGAAAGTTATAAGTTTTGACAAGGCACGACGTTTTGAAACATCTTCAAAAATATTTCGTCTTTTAGTGTATTTTCAACTTAGTGTATTTTCGTCTTTAGTGTATTCATCTTTAGTGCATTTCGTCTTTAGTTGCCATTTTCGTCATTTAGTGTATTCGTCTTTTATAGTTAAGCGTGTTTCGTCTTTTAGTTATTTTGTCTTTAGTGTCCCGACAACATCCACGTTGACTCAACGACAAAATGTTGACTAAACTCGACACTTATCGTTTTTTCTACATTTTATCATGAGGTTGAAAATAAAGTATATTTTTGGACGTTTTTATAAAATTTTACGAATTTCGGCATGACCTTTCATAAAAAATATCGACGTTCCCATTTTTATCAACCTCGGCTCGTGAAAATATCCCGTTTTACCAAAGTACAATCTTTTATTGACTCGCAAGCCATATAATCCGATCTATTTTCGACAACAAACCTCAAATATCACAAACAACAGCCGTTCTTAAAAACCTAAACCTTTTCGACATTCAGTTTACGCTTCCAACAATCCAACATCTACTTAATCTCTTCGCCAACAATACTTAAACTTAATATATGATAAATCTTAAATAAACGATATAGCCGTAATGATAACAATATATATATATAAATAGTCACAACGAACTTTTATGCACAAAAGTACAACTACTTTTTATGTTCTTCCATTTATAAACAAAAAGATAAACTAAGAGACTTGCAGTTTTGATAGACAAATAGATAAGATTTTCAACAACGAATCAGCTTTGAACACGTTGTTTGGAAGATCATACGCATGAAAAGTACAACCATATTTATGAAAAAGTAAAGATGACTTACAAAGAAACACGACGAAAGGTGAATAGAAACTAAAACAACCCAAACGTTGTTTTATAAAATACCGATGAAATAACACTCAACTCGACAATAATGTCTTCGAATGTTTTTGATCCAAAGATGAAAAAATGTTTGAATTTTTATGTGTATCATATGATGCTAGGGTTTGGATGAGCAAGAGAGAAAGAAAGAGCCAAATGTAAAGTGTAATGTGAGTGAAAGCAAATGAGAAATGAGATGAATACATGTATATAATACCAAGGTTTACTTCACACACTCAATGTGTGTGTGTGTGTGTGTGTGTGTTGAAAATAAGACAAGAAGGGGGAGGGGGACCAAAATGATCCACAAATGATGGGTTTAGGAAAGGACTCATGCTAGCAAAAGATAGAAACTGTCTACTTGTCCCATGATTCAAATTTCAAATTTTGGCATCCAAGGGGTGTTGGTGCTGCTTGAACCGGTTATATACACAAAGGAGGGGGGGACCCAAAATAGGTTCCCACAATTCTAGGAGTTGATGAACAATGGTTCAATCTAAGTGCTGATCTTCTTAGAAAGGCCTTAGATATAACTCCTGTCGACCCAGCTCACCCATTTGAGTTACCTCCGACTGGTGACACGGTGATTGATTTTGTAAATCAGCTGGGGTACCCTGAACCTGTAGAATTTGTCTCCAATATACGTGTGAATTATGTATATCAGCCATGGAGAGCAATTCTAACACTGATTAACCAGTGCTTAACCGGAAAGACATCTGGTGGTGACAAACCAAGACACCCAGTGCTACAAATGTTGTGGGGCATTGTCACTCAAACTAATGTTGATCATGCAGAACTGTTATGGGAAGAGTTTACTCAAGGGATTCAGACATTCTTCTCACACAAGGCAAGTCATAAAGCCAGTCTGAAAGACCCTAAGAAGAAAGCAGTTCCTCTCCTCATTCCTTACGGGCGGTTTACTAAGATGATAATCTACTATTTGGGGAGCACCAGTGATGTACATAAAAGACCTGAGTCTCCTTGTCATCTTCCAGGAGATGACTTTCTGCTAGGTAATCTCAAGTTTATCTCGAAAGGTGAAACAGATGAAGTGTTTGGAATGGCGATTCCCAAACAATTGATTACTCAAGCCATTCAACAATCTTCGTACTATCCAAAGTATCTGGAAATGGTTGCTAAGAATACGAAGAAAACACCACAGGATAGTGCAAGCAAGCAACCTGAACCTGCAACAAAGCGTGCTCCACCCAAGAAGCCCACAACTACTACTCCTGTCAAACCAACCAAGCCACCTTCATCCAAACAACCTAAGTCTCCGACAAAGAAACCTTCTAAGCGTAAGCTTCCACAGAAAGTTAGAAAAGGAAAGCCTTCTTTCCAACTTGTTGATGAAGATGATGAAGCTCAACAAGAACCTGTTCCTCAAGGAGAAGGTGATGATCCTGCTCTCGAACTGGCCAAGAAGATGAGTTTGGATGCGCATCAAGAAAAGGGAGAAGGTGAAGGTGCTGATGCTGACATAGAACGAGCAATTAAGCTTAGCTTGGATCCTTCCTTTCTGCCACAAGGTCAGGCACCTGTTGGAGGAGTAGCGATCAGGGATCCAGTATCTGAAACAACTCCCAAACTACCTGAAGTAGTGGGCAAGGGTAAGGCTATTGTAACCGAAGAACAAGTAGCTCATTCCCTGATCGATCTGTCAAAGAAGAAAAGGACTACGGATCAGTTTATCCTTGTTAGGCGTGATCAAGCACCTCATGATTCGACAACTGGACCCTCTTCTCAACCTGAAGATGATACATCAGAGAAAGTGGTCCATGAATCTTCATCAACAACTGATTCAGAACGAACAGAAAGTGAAACAGAAGCCGCTGCTCCTAAAGGTGACAAAGAACAAGGTGAAGTAGCTTCGTCCACAGTGACATCAGGAGTAGGGATATCTGTTCGTACAGAAGACCAGGCTGGATCAGACCCTGGAAAAGCACATGAGGCTCTGGCTGGACCAGACCCTGAGCCCATGCAAGAAGACCAGACTGGATCAGACTCTGGAAAAGTACATGTGTCTCTTGCTGGACCAAACCCTGAGCACATGGATGAAGAATTCCTCGCTACAGCCTACCCAAAGGTTCATGAAAACCTGAAACTCATAACTGACGAACGTGTCATCGAAGATAATCCAGAAAGTCATTCTGGTTCTATGTCGTCCATGAAAAATCTAGAAGACACTAATAACTTTGGGGATCAATTTCTTTATGACAAACCAACCGATAATGAACAGGAGAAATCTAAAGTTATAGATGAGTCTGATTCCACCATACCTGATCCAAGTCATCAAACCGTCACGTCACCTCCTCTAGTGATCGCTCCCGTCATTGATTTCTCATCTCCTAAACCGTCTTCACAGGTCACACCTCCACCAATCAACACGGAAGCTACATTTATCACCACAACTCTCCCAGAGATCACTCCATTCATCGCCCTTCAGCTAAGAGTGGCAAAATTGGAGCAAGATATGTCTGAAGTAAAGAAGACTGATCACTCTGCTGTTGTTTTGGCTTCAATTAAATCCCAAGTTCCTACAGTCATTGATAAGTATCTAGGAACAAAACTTGATGATGCTCTCCTTAGGGTTCTTGAACGACACACTGCAGATTTAATTGAGAAATACTCTGTGCTGCCTGGCCCAAAGTCTATCAAGAATCAAGAATCTAAAAAGAGTCTGAAAGAGATTATCATAATCAAAAGGGAACAAGGTGAGAAGGAACAAGAGTCAACGTATACCATCAGGTCAACTGATAAAGTTGCACTTGAAGAATTTGATCTAAAGAGTGCTCTCTTCAAACACATGAATAAGAACAGGACTGCAAACAGAAATCCTGCCAACTACCATCTATACCATGCTCTTATGGAAGCGTTAATAGCAGATGAAGATGCCATGGATAAGGAGGTTAAAGATAGGGTTAAAGACCACAAAAGAAAGCATGATAGTGATGATGATGAAGACGATGATGATGATGAAGGCCCTTCAGCTGGATCAAACCAGGGTAAGTCAGCAAAAAGAAGAAGACACGATTTAGGTGCTTCTGGGTCAGCTCAACCTCCTCCTAAAGATGATGAGCAAAGTTCGAAGAAACCACATGATTCTGATGCATCTGCATCCAAACAACATCCAACTCTTACCTCAACTGGCTGGCAAATCACTGACACAAGAGATGTTGTTATTGACTCTTCGATGCACAGCTCTGAACCCGAATCTGGACATTCTGAACATTCCTCTAATGACGTTTCAAAACAAGATGAAGGGCATGTCTCAGATCTGGAGGACACTGATAACGCTCATATTCCCAAGGTAAAGGCTGCTACATGGTTTAAACCGATTCAAGAAGATGAAAGACCAGCTACACCTGAACCAGAATGGACCATTCCCCCGAATGATTTCCCTGAACCAGAGAACAACTGGGCAAATGCATACGCCACATCGTATCAAGTTCCCGCGGAGAACAAGCTTCAAAGGAAGACGTATGATATAGGTTCATTCATCAAATGGTTCTGCAGACGAACAGGAAAGAAGAAGCTCTGCAAAGCTGATTTGGAAGGTCCAGCTTTCAACCTTGTTAAAGCCTTTCACAAGAACAACGTCTTTCTTCAATTTCAGATGGATGAATGCCATAAGCTGCTGACGAATAAGGTTGATTTGGTTAATCCTGAGGGTCATCAAATTCTGCGTAATATATATGAACCGCTGCCCTTAGGAGGACCACCAGGTCAGGTAACTATTCAACCACAATTCTTCTTTAATAAGGATCTGGATTATCTTCTAACAGGTGACAAAGAGCAAAAAATTGCCTTATCTATATCCAAGCTCAAAGCCGCTTGTTACCTAGACTTTGGCCTTGAAGAATTAGTTCCATCTTTATGGGTTGAAAGTGAACGCGAATATGACATCAGTACGGCCTATGGCATCACTCACTGGTGGTTTAGGAGAAAGGAATTCTACATCAACAAACACAGTGAGCCCTCTGATCATGAAGCAGTCAGATCGCAGATGCGAATTCTTAGTGTGATCAGTGTCAAGGTGTTCAAAAAATATGGATACAACTACCTAAGAGAGATAATTCTACGTCGAGCTGATTACCAAGAGTACAAGATCTCGGAAAAGGATTTTAAAAATCTTCATCCAAATGATTTTGAAGATCTGTTCCTACTCAATATTCAAGAAAAGCTCAACCATCTGACCAAGACAGACAAGACTAGTCTTCACACGGCAGTCAACATGTGGATAAGAAACCTGGTAATCAGGAATCGTATGGGACAGCTCGGGATAGAAAGTTATCAAACAAAGATCAACCTTGAACGTCCAAATTGGGATGCAGCCGACTATTACTTCAAAGAAGATTATACGATTGTCCCTAACCAAGAGCCGTTGTCTACAAAGACAGAATTGATCAAAGAAAGTTGATGAGGCTGAATGAGCTACACAAGTTTAGTGATGGGACGTTGACAAGAGTAATGGAAAAACTGGACCACATGGTTAAAGACTTTCATCTGTTCGAGTACAATAAGGGCATGGAAACTTGGAAGTGGTTAGAGGATGACAAGAGAAGAAGCAAAGACTTCATCACTGCAATCGAGAAAAGACTACAGATCAGGAGGATCTTTCGAAGTCTAGAAAGCTTTGTTGGAGGAAGAATAAGAGATATTGACTACAGGCTGATCAACAGAAAAACGTGACGACATCGTCGTTACAATAAAAAGGTCAATTTTTTAGTGTGAATAATATACCTTGTACATTAGTAAGTAGTTAATCTTTTGATGATTAAGTGTAGGAGTTATTTATATCCCTCAACGATTGAGGGGGAGCAGTTATATGTTTCTTACACGACTTGCGAATTAAGGCCACACTTTTCTCCCAAATTTTATAACATATTTAAATCAATTGATATCCAAAATGTCAAAGGGTTTAAAATTTTTGATAAGGGGAGAAAATGTGATTAAAATATGTGTATAATAATAACCGTGATTATTAAACGTGCTAAACAATTTCGAATACCGAAGCACATTTTGAGGGGGAGCGTTTCTGAAAAAATATATGTGTATAATAATAACCGTGATTATTAGGACTCATATACTCCGCTCAAACGTGCTAAACAATTTCGAATACCGAAGCAAATTTCTAAGTATACACTTTTTACGAAATTTTGACATGACCTGTACGTTCATACAACATTTTTCAAGGTTTTTAACCTTTAATTCAAACACTTTTTAAACTTTCGACACTTTTCCGACAAAATTTCAAAATCTCGATCTTTAACGTTTACTAAAACGTTTTTCCCCAAAATATCGTTTAATACCACTTCGTAAATACATTTCACTTTCAAAAAGTCCATCAAAACTCTTATAACGACTAAATATCACTTATTGGGCTTTAAGGCCCAATAAGGGTCCATTAAGATATTTATAAGTCCAAAATACGATCCAAGTCCAAAACCAAGGTCCATTTATATACATAAGCTTATACTAATAAGTAAGAAATAATCCGGACCACAATAAGCCCTCCCATTAAACCACGACTTAAATAGGCTTATTGGGAGGTGAGTCCAAAGCTCCACAATACATATATTAAGCTTGACAATAAGCTAATAAGTTACGTATCGCATTTGGTTACTACTATGGGGTGTCGGGTCTTTCTTTTTGTGTCGGGATCACTTAAATACTCGTAAAACTTGATCATAAAATTTTCCCCAAAGTTAATTAGCATTTTTATTCACTTTAAAAATACTTTTCCATTAACCTAGAGTATTTACATGACATATTTACACTTTAAACCCTTTCAAAACTCATCTGGACATTAACGAACATGTCGGACTCGTTTTTCGGCATTTCTCAAAATTCACGGGTCAAACCACCCGAAATACAAATAACATAATAATACCTTCCAACAGGGATTATTAATCATAATAAACCACAATTCATCACAATTCTCATAAAATCACCACCGTCAACACGGTACAAAATCTGAATAAATTGACAAAA
>BQNB010064034.1:5800-35460 GCA_026074375.1 Tanacetum coccineum | reverse complement strand
GGAGATCATAATGTTCTAAACTTAGAAAAATCTACTAAACCAAACACTCCTTAATGGAGAGGGTAAGGCATATGAACTATAAAAAGTTTATACAAAAGTTTTTTTAACCTTATCAAGCTCATGGAGAATTCAAATAGTTCTAAGAAGCCAATGTGGTTCAATTTAAAACTAGATTTAAAGAAAAATTATTCAGACAATAATTAGTCATGAGGCTACAAATAAGATAAAATTAAGAAACTTGAGAACAACCAAGCAGACCATCATGATTATCTAACACATCTTCACGATCCTTCAAGAGAGAAAGAGAATATCAGTCTTCATCATTAGAATTGGAGGGATAGGAGTAGAGATGATTGGTATGGTCCATGGGAAATAATGTGTGAGGGAGAGGAAAGTATTTAGGTTTGACGAGTTCGGGATTCATAAGAGTGAGGTGGTTGAAAAGACGAGTAAGCAACATTCCATATGGCAAGGGACATTTAAGGGAGTTTTTGATGAGAGTGATTCTTTTTGCCAAAAAAAAGGTGAAGTTGTATGGTCTACGATTTAGGATACAAAATATCATGTGACAAGAAAAAGCTCAGACATATTGGAATTTGTTTCTTCTTCTATGGCATTGCATTCTATAACTTCATTCCAAAATTAAAGGCCTCTTCGAAGTTTATTCTTGCGGATTCTTAGGGGATCCTCAGTTATTCCATTAGTGGTGATATCACTAATAATTTCATCTAGTGTAGGAATGAGGCTTTGATAGGGATAGACTTCTTCAGGAAATCAATTTAGGGATTCGAGAGAGTATTCGTTAGAATATGCGCAATCTCCTAGTAAAGGGGTTTGAAGAATGTGAGCGAGGTATTCAGAGGGATAATAAATTGTTTATTTAGGCTCCTCATGAGGTATCATTTTATACACTATTTCGGGGTCATTTCTAGGTTTTTAGCACTTGCATGGCATTTGGAGGAAATACACGTGACTTGGGCTCATTTGGAGAAGAAACGGACAAGATTACAAACCTATACTAAATCTCTTGAAGAATCTTGTTCACAAAGCGTGGAGACGGCGTCGCAGGCATAAAGCGAAGCCATCGTGATCTATCCAGTGACGTTGTCAGGAATCTAGTGACGGCGTCAAGACGTGGCTAACTTAAAGAGGATCTAGAATCATCTACGTGGCAACGGCGTCAGGACTTCAAAGCGACGCCGTCGCAATGATTTTCCTATATATATTAAACCGATTTTAGGGATTTAAGTGTGTAACTTTTTATAACTTTTGGGAGACGAACCCTAGTCTTTCTAGCAGCTTTTTAGGTCATTTTTAGGGACTCAAAACCCTGTTGTAACTACCTTTAATCCATGTTTTAATCAAGTAAGATTGTTTATCATTAATCATTCAATATGTTTATGTGTTGTTTGATTAATCTATGCTCTTGCTTTATCTTTAACATGCTAGGCTAAACCCTCCTTTGTTTTTACTTATGATTGCATGAAACTTAGGTTGTAGATCCTTTTAGTGTTGTTTCTTGTTGATGGATGTGCATGTTAGGCTTAGAAAACTAGCCATAAGATATTAAATTGGCAATGACGTCTAGGGAAACGCGAGTGTGTAGAAAGGATACCATCGTAACAGTCTTCATACTACCTTACCCCTAATATGGTTGATCCCTCTTAAGATATTTCGCATGCATTTAATATACTCTTATGGGCCTTGTAATAGTCTCCACACTACCTTACCTGTGTGTTTCCTTAATGGAATATTAAATAGACGGCGGGTTTGTGTAATCCGTTCATGACCTAGGAAATACGTACACAGATCATTACAAGTGTGACAAAGCAACAGATCTAGGAGAAGCAATCTGAGGAGTAGTGCATGATTAGGTAAATACATTCATTTATCATAAAGTTATCACCAGTAGTTTAGATTATTATTAGTATAATTATTAGTTAATCAAACCAACCTCTCAAACATATGATTTTACCTGCTTTCATAAAATATAAAATACAAAAAGAATCTTCTCTCAACCCCTTAGAATTCTGTTAGACCGTGATCATGCCTTCCCAACCTATTCCCCAAGAGAACGATAACGACCCCCGAGTCTTCCCTATACTACACTGCAACGATTAAGTACACTGCCCAGGGAGTTGTAAAACTTCTTGCTGAAGTCCCCTACGACTACTACATCAAGTTTTTGGCACCGCTGCATGGGAAATAGTTAGGTTTCGATCATAGTTTAACTTAGTTATACTCATTTGAATCCTTTCAAGTGAGATTTTAATTCCGTACATTAGCTTTCTTGTAGTCTATCTTTTCTTCGTGTTATTTGTTTAGTAATCCATTCTCGTCAAACACCATGGGAGACGCGAATCCTATCCGTACTCTTGGAGATTACTCCAAACCTAGCCACGAGGGCTACAGGAATACCATTAAGCTCTCCGTAGGGAACAATGTGGTATCTCTTCAATCTGACACCATCCGGTTGGTGCAAAACGGATGCTCATTCCATAGACTTCGGTCCGAGGATCCAAACCAACACCTTAAGGATTTCTTAAAACTTGTGGACTCACTTGACCTTGACGGTGAAAATAGGGAAAGAACGCGCCTGCGTTTATTTCAATTTTTCCTTCGTGATCAAGCTAGCAACTGGCTTGAACGTCTTCCAGCAGGATCCATCACCACATGGGAGGATCTTACTACTCGTTTCCTTGCTTAATTCTTTCCACCCGAAAGAACTACAAAACTCCGCACGACATCCTTATGTTCCAACAACATCAAGGAGAGTCTCTCTCAGAAGCATGGACTTGTTTCAAGGAATTACTCCAAAAAGTCCCACATCTTGGCATCGATCGTTGGCTTCAAATTAAAAAAATTATGATCATGTCTCCTTCCATCTTAAGTGAGAGATTGACTACGCCGGCGGAGGCAAACTCCGCGATAAGAATACCGACGAATCTTGGGAAATCATCGAGAACCTCTCCCTCTACGACCATGAGGGCTGGAATGACATAAAAGAATTCGTCAAACCAGTCAAGGCTATTTCTACACCTCAAGGCACCTCAAAAACACCTGACCGAAGACTTCTTGAGCTCAAAGACCAGATTAAGTTCTTATTAAAAGGGTTGCGACCGACACCTAGACCCATCTCAATATACGTCCCTCAAGCTTATGTTGAGGCAGTTTATTCAAACCATCGCCATCGAAAACAAAATGAGCCACCAAAGCAAAACCCCTTCACCTTTCACGAACGTACCGGTCCAAACCCTCAACCCCAGGCGTTAGGAACCACTTTCGAGGCTCGAGTACGGGACTACATGGTAGCACACACCGAAAGGATGGAAAGATTTGAAAATGCAATTTTCAAATAGCGAGAGGAAATCAACGATAGGATGGCTGGAATGTTCGGATTTCTTAAGGAGCTCACAACCAGCAGGGCTCCCGAAAAAGTGTTGATTAGAGAAGAGGCTAAATCCCCCGTCACTAAAAAGGTAAATTCTATATCTCTTGGCAGAGGAGAAGAAGAAAGGAATGACAATGATGATATGGCAGCCGATGGCGGCATTAACGGGATTGATACGAAAATGCCAGTAAAGGAAGCCGAGAAGGAGAATGAAGCTGAAAATGGGACCAAAAACGAACCAATCGAAAAAGCTAAAAATAAAGAAACAACAGAGGCACCTAACTCTCAGCCCGTAGGGTATTACTTGAAACATAGGATCAATGAAAAACTAATTGAGGGACTTGCTGATAATCATAGATTCAATGACTCCTTGTCAGGAGCCCAAATTGGAAAAGTGAAAGGAAAGACATATAATTTGTTACCTAGGGGTCCTGTTTATGAAGCAATCCTTAGAAAAGAGATAACAAGGAAGGAGGACATTAGAGGAAATTTTGAAATACCTTGTAACATAAGATGCCTAAAAAGGATGAACGCCCTAGTAGACCAAGGATCCGACGTAAACGTCATGCCTCTCTCTACCTACATGAAACTAACTAACGAAAGGCCTTTGCTATTGAGACCTAGAAACATTTAGACTCTCCTAGCCCAGCATTCGTTATTATCTCCTTTAGAATAGCAGAGGACGTATTAGTTGATGTTTGATGTGTGTTTTTTACAAGTTTTAAATTTATAATAACTAGAAATACCAATTTTGGCTAAAAACACAACATTCGGGCAAATATACCCTATCGAGTGTAATATAGTTATTACGTAAGACCAGGTCCGTTCACACTCGAAAGCGCTGCGCGCTCGCACTCGTTTGTAATTAGTGGTGCCTCTTAAGGTAAAATGCATTGTCACGGAATCTATTAACCAAATTGTGTGCATATATCGGATAACATGTGGATGATTCTAGTAAAAGATTTAAGTTTGTTTGTTTAGGCAAGATCACCAAGACATATAAGTGTCTAGTTACGCAGTGTTCTTACAGAATTTAGCTGGATAAAGATTTCAAAAGTTACGAATCCTTTTGCCTTTAAATATAACGAGTGATTATATCGATTAATTATGACAACAAATCCTTTCGGCCAGGATGAGATAGAAAGTTATTATAACCCAATTATATTAAGTGGAATGATTAAACACATACCTCATACACACTAGACTCTTCCTGGCTATGTGAATGGCTTTATATAAAATATGTGTTTACAATTCAATTAATACATTTCGAAAACTCCATATTCCAAGTATCTATAATGGGCCTAATACAACACAAGATGACTACTTCATGATCAAAGTAAGTAAAAAAACACATAACTTCATTACCATAGAATTCAATATCTCTAGCGCTCGTTCTGATGCGCACTAAAGGAGTAAAGCTCGCGCGCTGCTCTAAATTCAAAGGCAATGTTTGATGATTTCACAAGTTGTCCCAATGAAAACTCGATTTTATTAAAGTTGAAACTCGGATATAAGTATGAATAATTCTGTCACATAGCTTATAGCTTCGAAGATTACACTTCACTAGTACTTCTTTGGTTGATGTTAGAAATCTAGTAATTGATGTGAAAGTGGTGGTGACGATGGTGGTGATGGTGTTTGAAGGAAGTGTTTGGGATCCTTGGTTTGTAAGCCAAAGATCACAAAAATTCCTATTATTAATTGATCTACAACAATATAAATTATTATATATCTTTTTATATCCCTTCTCTCACTTCTAAACAAACCCCAAAATATACTTAATTCCCCCCCCTAACCCACCAAACACACTCCAACCCCACACACCAACCCCTCCCCCCCCCCCCCCCCTCCGCGAGTCCCCGCGGTCTCGATCCTTGTTTGTGTCCTGACAGCATCTCTGCCACTCTACACACTAAACTCTCTCGCCTTATTTGTTTAAGTGTTGCACTAAATCACCCTAACAGTCATGACCGCTAGTGTGCTCGGCGTGTGCTCGACTATCGAAGAGCCTGTGGTCGGTGCTTATATATCGGCTTGTTCACGGCGGCCAATAATAATTCCGCTACTCCCAACGTATCTTACATATTTGTGCAGACGCACTTCAGGAGTACTTGCATCACAACTCCCAATCCTCCCCTACTTAATCTTGCCTTCGAATCTTTCACTCAACGCTAGTGAATGCGACAGACAACACTCTTGGCACACACAATCTAAACCCCAGCAGCACATTTGTCTCATATTTTTAGCTATTGGAACATAATATTATTCTCAAGTCCTGTCCTCGAGAATCTCGGTACTCAGCCTTTGCCGTGGCCGCACTTGATACCTAACCTACTAAAACGGCTCGTTAGCCTAATCACACCCTCCACATCTTTTCGCGCACACTACCCAACCTAGCTATAACTGCGTGCGCAAGCACCGTGAATCAATACCTCTCTAGAAACTGCGTGTTCTCTTATACCCTTACTCGAGCTCTTCAACGCCCTACCCCATATCTTCAGTCGTTACATCTCTCTCTACCAGCTCTATTCACGTACCCACTAAGTCAAAGGCTTCCCCTCTCGCTAACACGCATATTCTGCCATACCCTCACTATACGCTGATTCAGTACAGGACAAGTTCCACTCGCCAGCTCACCACAGGCACTCCAATACAGCCCCGATCTCCTAAACTCTTGAGCACAACCATCTCTCTATGTATAATTACCACGCGAGCTTCCTTCACACTCTCATCCCATCAACCACACTTAGCTATTCGCCCTCCTCGCCCTCTCTGCAACTCATAAGCCACCGGGCCAATAAAATAGCTCCACCTTTCTCTCGCTGACGTCTGAGAAATTTTGATTTTATCCAAGTGTCTCTAAATGATTTAGTACTTTTCACGGTCATCAACACAAACTCTAACCGGGCACCGCATACACTCTCGGAACGGTGTTTGTTCTAATATTAACTCCGAGTCACTACAGATAGGGTTTATAATTTTTGTGAAGCCACTTATTGCACACAAACATAATTAGATAGCTACCTTATGTTTATACTCGAGACATTAAACAATGAACGATCGGGGCGTGTGCTACCAGGCCACAAAACTCAAAAATGCAGTACCACAATGCTGATGACGAGGTGGTTACCATAAACTGGTACTCTTGTGTTCCTGGACATCCTGCTCGCATATATACTTTGACAACTTGAATTTCCTCTACACATCTCTCTTTGTTTCTTACTTTCATTCCTCTCTCTTTTTTTCTAACCTCCTCGTCCACAATCTAACTAAGGCTGCTTTTGTGGGCTAACTCCATCCTTCATGAGTGTAACATTAGGGAACTTAGTTTTTCTCTTGACATACTAACTGAGAGTGATACAGCTACACCTAATAACTTCTTGAGCATTTATTTCAACTATGCACTCTTATTGACAATCCGGTCTACCCCTAACATTATTTCTCAATAGAGGCTTAGTAAATGATGTATAATGCACACGTATAGTAGATACGCTGTGATCCCATTTCCCGAACGCCCCCTCACGCTACCTCTCTAAACTTCCTCACAACTCAATATTATACTGCTCCAGAAAGGCGACCAAGAACCTATAACTACACAGCCGTAACGAGGATTGAGACACTTGCATCATCTAAACTTCAACACTTAATAACTCGAATCAATCTAAAGGCATCATTCTTAATCTTAGGTATCAAGGTGAATACTCCAAATTCTCTTTGAGGCTCAATGTTCTCTATACTATTTTGTAAGATGGGTTGTTTTTTGTGCTAGTTATTGTGTCAATCGATAGATTTCGTCTTACCTAAGAACATTCATTTGAATGTTGAAAGGAAAGCATAATTAATTTTTTAATTTCCAAAGAAATATCTGTTGAAAATTTTCCTTAGACTGAGGGAAAACAATGGAGGGCTATGATTCAATTTTTTTGCCTATTTGGCTTCAAACACCTCAACACTTAAGTTCATCACATTCGCCCTCAATGTAAAAAACTGATAATTAGAGAACAATAGGGAAATTAATGGGAAAATGGTACTTTCTGGGGCATATATAGTGCCTACGGTTAGTATTATGAAAGATACGGCACGAAACAGATCGCGCAGAGCATGTGAATTAACCAATATCGTAACCTATTATGTAATCTGCAAGTAGTATATCACTCCCCCAAGTCGATATGCTATCCACCACTCCCAAGTCCAAAGCTTCACTCGCTTTTATTTTGTCTGGAAAATATTACACACAACTACAAAAAACATAAAATTCAAAGCCACTGTCGTAGGCAACATGATTGAATTTAGTGTATGCACATACCAAGCCTTTTAAACCCTCAGGTGTACCGAGTAGACGTGTTATGAGTCTAGTGAGGTGTCCAGTGAAACACACTGACTACAAAGTTCACGTTATATTTCTTCTCTTGGGTACATGAAATCAAGGCATTTGAAGACACAGTGCGCACGAAAAGAGTAAGATGAAGTTTTCATAGGATTCTTAATCCCTCTGTTAAGGCGAGAAAGGGTTCAAGAATACGACTATTGAACTTATGCCCCACTATGACTGTAAAATAGGCTTGTCCTGAAAATGGAGGAAAGATAAAAACTTTCTACTAGAAATGATGAGTAGTGATGTTCGCACCAATAGTGGAGCAAAATAACTCAAAATGAAGCATCCGCTTCCGTCAAAGTAGAAGGTGAATAGTGGATGATGATGGAAGAAGTCTTGTAAGGGACTTGTGACTTCGAGTCTAGCTACAAACTCATATATAAATGAAAAACGCTTCTTGGGAGCAACCATAGTGTTTTTTTTTCCCGAATATTATGGAGTGTAGTCTGTCTAAATTACATCTTCATTTCTTTCTTTATGTTTGAATTCTTCATTTTGTAATCTGCTTTGTTGGCACTAGCTACAATATATGGGATTTGGTCACACATGGTCCCAAAATGCTCATGGCCACCATCCTTCACATTCGTTTTTGGCTTGAACAGGTTCACTACATTATAGGAACATACAATTTTACTAATTACGAACAAACAGCGAAACTTGTTTGTGCGTGTGACCATTAGAATCTGTATTGGTTCAAATTCGAACATTTATGTGGGCTAAATGGTAAACTGGTATCTTTTTAGTATGAATTATTTATCCACCATATGAATCTTGGAAAGGTGACAAATACAAGTATGAGGCTGGAAGCATTAGTCTACGAATATACATATAAAATAGTTATAGAATGACATAACGATATGTACCACACTCTAGAACAATATGATCCAAATGGCATATATGGCCACATGGAGTAATTTTTTATGTGTCTAAATCTATACAGTCAGGTTTTTGTCACACTTGATTTAATGGTATCTTTTGCTTAAATATTGTAGAGGTACATATGAATTTGAACCCGCGTGGCCATTCCGAAAAGTAATAAAAGGGGCGTTAGTAATGCATTAGTCACGCATTTGACATAGAAATTAAGTGACAAATATATGTCACACACTTGAACACTGTGACCAAATGCCATATATGGTCACACTAAACATTTTGTCACACATTATTTAAGTGTAGCCAAAATCCAGTACATATGGTCACGTAACTTAATATGTGTGTTTAAAGTTTAGTTTGTGTTAGCTTGCCAAAAGCTAATGTGTATAGTCACATTTACTTCTAGCACGATCATGTGACTATATGCCTTTACAATAGCACAATCATATCACAACAATGTGTGACTTATTATGTTTATGGCCATCATTTAAGGTGATTATTATGTGAGTCCAATATATTCAAACTGTAAAATCGTGAAGTTTTCATGTGGACTATTATTTAGAGCGATAATAGTGATTGTTAGATGTCGGTTATCATTAAATTTCATATTAGTCACATTGAGTGTTTGTGTGTTTAAATTTATAATGTCATATATGGTCACATGAAGTGTTTGTTTATGTGTCTAAATCATGGACTCAAATGTTTTGTCACACATTATTTAAGTATAGCCAAAATCCATTACATATGGTCACGTAACTTAATATGTATGTTTAAAGTTTAGTTTGTGTTAGCTTACCAAAAGCTAATGTGTATAGTACTACATTTACTTCTAGCACGATCTGGTGATCTATATGCCTTTACAATAGCCACATCATATCACAGATGTTTGACTAATTTATGTTAAATAGCCCACATTTATGGTGATTATATAATGACCACTTAATAATATTTCTATAACAATAACATCCTCGTGAAGTATCTCGTGGGGCGATATTTAGAGCAAAATGTTGAAATCTAGCTTATCATTAAATTTTATATTACTCACATTGAGTGTTGTGCGTCTAAATTCATCATAGTCATGGTCATGGTACATTGAGTTTTTGTTTATGTGTCTCATAATCCTCGGAGTCTTGCAATGAATGTTTTGTCACACATTGATTTTAGTGTAGCCACACAAAATCCCTAGTATATATGTCACGTAACTTACATATGTGTGTTTAAAAGTTTAGTTTGTGTTAGCGTTGCTAAAAGCTAATGTGTATAGTCCACATTTACTTCTAGCTACGATCATATGACTATATGCATTTACATATAGCAATCATCAATATTGTACAAATTGTGTGACTAATTATGTTTATGGCCATATTTAAGTGTGATTATAATGATCCAATTATTCTCATAACAGTCACATCTTTGAAGGTGTGTACGTGGTTATTATTTAGAGCAAATGTGGAAATCGGTAATCATTAAATTTCTATATTAGTCACATTGAGTGTTTGTGTGTCTGAAATTCAGAATGTCATATATGGTCACGATGAAGTGTCTTTGTTGTGGTTAATTCTGGACTCATAACGTTGTGTCACACATCTATTTATAGTATAGCCAAAATTCCAAGTTATAAGGTTTTATTAACTACTTTAGCTATGCTATATGCAATGTGCAAGTGCAAATGTGTAATATGTTTGCTTGCAATATGCAAGCATGCAACATGCAAAGTCAAATCGCATGTGTGCATATGCAATCTGCAAATGCAATGTGCAAATGCTTGCTTGCAAATGCAAGCTGCAAATGCAATGTGCATATGCAAGCTGCAAATGCAATGTGCAAGCTGCAATAACACACAAACCAGACAATAACATCACAAACAGATACAAGTCATTACTACATGAAATATTGTTTGATTAGCTAATACAAGTTAGATTGCCCAAAAATTAGCTTAACATGTTACCAGAATACTGTTTTAAGCTGAGTACTAGATGAAATTAAACAAAATGATGAAATCCTTTCATCACCTTCAACATAAAACCTTTCTTTTCCCCTTTGACTTGTCTGCACATCTTCCAGGTGTCCTCATTCCAAATTTATTCACAATATTATCCCATGTTTCAACATTAGCTAGTCCAAGCACACATTCCTTAATTAGAGCAGGACTTTTGAAGATGACTTTTGGAATGGGCTTTTTTGCAACTGGTAGATCCTCAACAATGTCATATCCATACCATTCAAGCAATTCTTTTGGAATGGGCTCCTTAGACAGCCTTGCAATTGATGGCCCCTCCTTAGGAATACTTGTTATTGATGGCCCCTTATTAGAAACACCTTTGCTGTCATCTGAGCTATCTAAAGTAAGCACAATTATTTCATCCAAAAACAAATTAAAAAACAAACTAAGTCTGTTGACCCACATTACAGATGCAAGCACACCATTTGACCCACATTACAAATGCACATTACAGATGCAAAACATGATGATTATCCTTCCCATAATCCTTACCATTTATCAACTTGTTTGTACATCTTCTAGGTTTCTTCATCCCAAAATTCTTCAAAATATCATCCTATGTGTCAACATTTGGTAGTCCAAGCACACATCTCTTGATTGGAGTAGGGCTTTTGACATTCGGATTGTGTTTATGTAAGACTCGTACATATTTAGCTTTAGACATTAAAGAGTGACATTCGTGAATGGGATCCTGACCAGTGTGCACTATGGTATCCTCTTTGTCTGTGCTAGGAAAATAGAAATCAGAAAGACAGTCCTCAATATTTTCATAGCCATAGTAGTCCAGAAATCCTTGTACTGATGGCCCATAAACAGGTACCCTTGGTATTGATGGGCAATTGTTGTCATCTGAACTATCTGAAATCACAATTAATTCTGCCAAAAAAAATTCATAATAGTTACCCATAAGTCTGCTAATAATACACATAAGGTAAACCAAGCACCCCTAAGTCTGCTAACTCTACAAATAGGGTGAACAACCAACCCTAACTCTGCTTGTGCTTTAGCCAACATACATGCTTTAGCCTTTTCAATGTCTTTCAAATAAGGTTTTACATCACTCTCATTACATCCTGATTTTGAACCCCAAAACCTGCCATTGTCCTTGTACTCATCTGACAAATAGTGGTACCATTTGAGCAAACTCTTAGGTGGTTTTGGAGAGTCATAATCTATATCCTCAGAAGTGCTATATGAGTCTGAGTTGTTGTCTGAGCTACTATCAAAATTCAAAACAATGATTTCTGCAAGGTAACAACAAAGTCTGAGCTATGTACATACTCCTCAAGTGCTAATCTCCCTATGGGTCAAAGGCTAATGCATATGGGTCCAATTTTATAATCCAAACACCCCTAAACTATTATGTGTTTAAGCATATAAGGGGATTCGAAAAAGGTTATCATTCTAAGAAACATGAGCAGATAAGTAACACACAGCAACACACATGAGCAGTTAAGCTTGAAAAAAATAGATAATCGACACACATTAGCAGATAAGCTAAAAAATAAGCAAAAAAGCAACGAATAAGAAAAAAATAAGATAATAAAGTTACCGTTCTGATTCGCCATGTTTGAAATTAAGGTTTATGAAAAAGTGTTAGGGATTACTAAAGCTGAACGATTTTGGTGGGTGGAATGAATTAATGTGTGTTATGATCAATGGGTGGAAGAGTTTAAGGAGGTAGAGGGGATGAAGTAATGTGTGTTACTAAAGCATAAATTAATCTATTCTTCTTCCTATGATGAATAGGTTGCCTGGCTGAGATGGTAACCCGCTTGACCTCTATCTTGGAGGTCGCGGGTTCGATTCTCGCTGGGCGTGATTCTTTTTTATTTTTTTTGGAATTTTGAAAACCAAAAACTAATGACGTGCGGTCGTCGTAGGACTTCTACACAAGAAGTTTTACAACTCCATAGGCAGTGCACCTAATCGTTGTAGTGTAGTATAGGCAAGACTCCGGGTTGTTTATTGTTCACTCGAGGAATAGGTTGGGAAGGCTTGATCACGGTGTAACAGAATTCTAAGGGTTGAAGGAAGATTCTTTTTGTATTTTTGTATTTTATGAAAGCAGGTAAAATCATATATTGGAGAAAGTGGTTTGGTCTTAGCTATTAAACTAAATATTAATCTAAACTAACGGTGATAACAATAAGATAAAAGATTGTGTCTATTTAATCATGTATTACTCCTTAGATTGCTTCTCCTAATGTTTTTGCCTTGTCACACTTGTGATGATCTGTGTAACTATTTCCTAAAGCATGAACGAATTACACGAACCCGCAGTCTACTTAGTATGCCGCTAGAGCAACGTACATGCAAAGTAGTATGAAGACTATTACACGGCCCCCAAGGACTTTACAAAGTGCATGTAAAATACATTAAAAGTGGATCAACCATATTAGGAAGTAAGGTAGTATGAAGACTGTTACCTGATGATATCCTTTCTACACAATCACGTTTCCCTAGACATATCAATAGCAATTATTGACAGAAAGCTAGTTTTCTAAAGCCTAACGTGCACATCCATCACAAGAGGCAACATCACTAAGATCTAAATTCTAGGTTTCATACAATCATAAATAAACACAATAATAGGCTTAGTCAAGCATGTTAAGAATAAAGCAAGAATAAAGAATCAAACAACACATAACATAGTTAATGATTAAGTAAATCTTACTTGATTAAAACATGAATTAGAAGAGTTATAATAGGGTTTTTAGGCCCTAAAATTTGGCTTCTAGCAGCTGCTATAAGAACTAGGTTGTTACCATCTTTTTATTCTAAAGTTACACACCAAAACCCTAAATTTGGGGGTTATATATTATATATATGAAAATCAAGCGTGACATCGTCGCCATTTTTTGCCGTGACGCCGTCGTAAAATTGAATCTTCTAGTCTGCGTTTGAGTTTGGTCGCGGGCAGGACGCCGTCGAGAGGTATGTGACGTCGTCATAGAAGATGGAGTGTGTCGACGTCGTGTCTATGACGAGTTTGACGCCGTTCCAGGCTCTGTGAGCACAAATCTTCAAGAGTCTTGGTGTTGGTTCGTAGTCTCGTCTGTTTCTTCTCCAAATGAGCCCAATGTCATGGGTTATTCATCAATTGCACCTCCAAATGAGAAATACCTAAAAAGGAAACGCTTAAGTACTATTTTGGGCATAAACACCGTTATTGAGGGTTTTAATCGACCCCGAAAAAAGTGTTTAAATGACACCTCATCAAATTCCCATTACACTTATGGATTTGTTGTCCTCAAGCAAATAGGCTTTTCTACCTAGACAGTAACCATATGAGGGGTCATTTCACCTACTCTTTAAAAGTATTCTACAACACAACCTTCTAGACCTCGTAATTAAAAGCACAAAAAATATATACTAGCACCTCACATAAGTGTTTGGAATTCTCTCTTCCTCTCGGGTGTATAATGAATTATAACATATGAGGGAAACGGAAAAATCAACACTCATTACCTGTCATAGCATATAAATTACCATAGGCTTGGTAAAGGGTCAAACCTCCACCGCTAGGCGCAAGTATTATTCATCACTATCTAAGAGGTCTTTTAAAGAGTTGTGGGGTGTAGGTGTAAGATAATATATAGTGGAAACGGAAATGGATAGGATACATTTAGGTGGATTTGGGTGAATTTGGAGTGGAAGGGTTAGCTAATTATTTACACGAATACACGCTGCTTTGGTTGCTAAGCCAAGACTCGAACGAAGATGTACAAACTCTACAAAACTCTACATCAATCTCTTTCTTTTTCTTCTCCCATTTTTTTAATAACATAATACAACACGAGGGTTTATAACACGTACCCCTACACTTGAGCTTTCTTTTTTTTTTTTTTTTTTTTTTTTTTTTTTTTTTTTATTTTTTTGTTTTTTTTTTTTTAATTTTTTTTTTTTGTTTTTTTTTTTTTTTTAACATTTTTAAGTTTTATTTTAATTTTCCTTTTTTGCTTTTTGCTCGGATATTACAAGTCTAACTAATGACCCGATTTGAGGTGGATCAAAATAACAAGGAGATCATTTGACAAACATATAGGGATATTGACTTAACTTTTCTTCCCTATTCTTCCGCGAAATAAATACTACCATGAATCCCAATCGTCCCAAAACTGTATTTACAAGGATAAAGACTTAGCAACCGTGTACTTAAATAATTAATTTGGGTTATCACAATGATGTACTAAAGGCCAGTACATACAAGGTAGGCTAAGGCTTTTTGGGTGTAACGATTGGTTTAAGGGTGATAATGCTCTTAATTAATAGTCTGGATTAACAAGAACATTACAAAAACCGTGAAAAAGGATAGGCTTGGAGGGTTGTACTAGGGTATCCTGCACTAAAGGTAAGTGCATGGCAAGGGTGTGTGATAGTTATATGATCGAGGTGACCATCATAACGATTACAGGTTTAAAACATGGGTTTATCCTAATGCCTCTTATCAAGCAAATCCTAATACTTACTATGCGGTCTCGGGATGCATCACTAAAATAAGTTCTAGAATTTAATATGCTACCGGTACACTCATATGAATTTTACTAACACCAGACATTCCTGAAAAGGCGACAAAGACCACATGTACACATCCGTAACGATGAAATAGACACATATGACTGCTCACTCCTTAACTCGAACCGGGTAAAGATAAAATCATCTTGGGTTACCGATGATAGGTACCCAAATTCCTAAAGATCTAAGGGCGAACCTCACATTTTTGGGGTGGAATTTTAAGGGTTATTGTGCTAGTCATATAAATTCCTATCCATGGGACGCTAGTAATACTCGGTTTTCATTGGTATGTGTTGTAAAAAAATTTAAATTTTGGTAAAAATCACCCTTTTATGCTATGTTTCGATATATTACCCATCTTTTTAAGGACAAATCAAATGACAAATGAAGAAATAGTTTCTAAGGCTTATTTCCCCCTACACTTATTTTGAACATTGTCCCCAATGTTCTCTGGAAGTACCCGTTAAAATAGATAAAGGGAAAAGAAAACAAGTAAAAGAAACTAGTACTCCCCTGGTTTACTCAATAATAGAGAAGAAACATGCGATAACTGGTTAAATCGTCCTCCAAGAATCGTCTAGTGGAACTTCCTAAGAACTTCCAAGCTTCTTCTCATCAAATATAACCTGTAATCAAAGACAGAGAAAACTACGCGAAGCATAAAATGTGCGATTTACCAATATACAATATGAATTTAGGGTTCGACTCGATAGATAGGATGAAAGAATTATTAAACTAATCAGGTTTTGCAGGTTTATACAGAATGATACATATATTAAATGTTGCGCAAGTTTTATTTTCAAAAATAATTAAAAACTTTTAAGTTTTCTAGACCTGGGCGTTTGACGCCGTCGGGGTTTTTGTGACCCCGCCACAGGTATCGTGGTGACGACATCACTTGTTAATCGTGACGCCTTCTCCACCGTCTGTGAAAACAAAATTTTTGTTTTTTAATGAAAAATTTCCTGCACTTGATTCCATACGTTAGTTCTTGTATATTTGGCTGTACAAAACCTGAGATTTATCAATTCAATCATATGACTCGATACTGACGCGAATTAATCTAAAAAATTTATTAAACATGTTTGAATATGGCTCAAAAGCCGGATAAATTCCCTTACACTTATTGTTTGCAAAATACCTTTGATTGAAATTAAGACGAGGTTAAAAACAATACAAAGCATGATTACAAAATAATTCAAACATAATAAAACAAATAGTAAAGAATAAAACACACATGACACTCCTAATATGCAGGAAAAGTAAATTGGGTTGCCTCCCAAGAAGCGCTTTTCTTTATTAACGAGTCTTGTAGCTAGAATCGAAGTCCCACGTCCTTACGTGATATCTCCTTCTTCATCTACCCCTGTTAGGTACTTGGGTCCAAGCTCTAGGCATTCCTTATAAAATCCTAGTATCTTGCTCATTACATACTCTACTCCTCTTCTTTTGTCTTCTTTGTTTCTAAGATAGACTGATTTGGTATGCTCTTTTTCTAAGTCTAATAGTGAATTGCATTGTTCTATCTTATGGGGCATCTTGTAGGCAACTTCATCGTCCTCTCTAATGAATCTAACAGCACCTACGGATGGGTCATGAGTCATGCTAGATATTTCTATAAAAGGTTTCCCTAGTACCACTTGTGACAACCTAGGGTCTAGAATTGAACTAATATCCTCGACAATCATGAAATCCACGACATAGGTGAAGTTTCCTACGAATACATGCATTCCTTTGATTCTTCTTGTGAAATTACTAATTCCTCTATTTGCATCCTCTCTAGGGTTGAGTTTTCTTCTCATGATCCAGTTATGCATCATTCGGGTCATGATGTTAAGAGGAGAGTTAAGATCAATGTAAACCTTTTTGATATGCACGTGTCCGATATTACACGGGATCATAAGGTTGTGGGGGCATCCTTCCATGATGATAGGGTTTCTAAGAAATATTGAAGGGATTGGGCCACTCATTAGGTACCTATGGTAAGTCAGTTCATTCCTAATCGGGAAAGTGTCGAAGTATTCTACTATTGGTTCTTCAGTTGTCGCCCTTTCTCCTTTGTTTTGGGGTTCATCATCATCTTGTATGATCTCGATGAACATTACTTTTCCATCACCCTCCTTAGAGCAAACAAATTTCGTATTGGAGGATCGGGGAACCAGCCCTAGTGATTCAAGCATTGAGTTTAGTTTCCGCACCTGTTCTGTGGCGATGGAGGCGAATTGATCAGGTTATGGTTGTGGGTTAGGGTTGGTGTCTCTGAGGTTCCCTTCTTCATGCTCGACCTTCGGTTCATCAACTTGGGATTTTTCGGGTTGCTTAGGGCGGATTGTAATGGTGTTAATGGAGCTATGGATTTGTGTTGAGCACTGTAGATCCATTGTTGGGTCAACATCACTAAGATCTATATTCTAGGTTTCATACAATCATAAATAAACACAATAATAGGCTTAGCCGAGCATGTTAAAAATAAAGCAAGAACAAAGAATCAAACAACACATAGACATATTGAATGATTGTAACACCCTGCTCCGATAAAGAGACAAGGCATCACGTTATGGTGTCATATCAGAACATATAAACGCAAGCAGAAGACTTTATTAATCAAAATACCAAGTCATAAAATAAAATAACTTCTAACAGTATTAAATTCCAACAAAGTCTAAATGGAAGAAATCTTCAAAAGGAAAGGTATTAAAACATAAATCCAAATAAAAAAGGTTCTTTTAAAGGTGGGTCCTCTAAAAGCTCCTACTCTTAACACTCATATCCCAGCTTCCCGCTTAGTACCTGCCGCAGGAAAAGGAAACGCGGCTGAGTTAACGCTCAGTGAACATATATAATAATAATAACGGTAATAAAATGAAGGAAAGAACGAAACGGATCGCGAGAATCTGCTAAACAAATGTCATACGAAATATAAAGCGATAATTAAGAATTTAGGATAACAAAGGAGTGCCCACGAGCTCGAAACAAAAGTCTAAAGCATGCCACACGCTTAGACTAAATAATCCAACATACATTGTATCATATCATATAGATGTACCTTACCAAATGTGAAATGGGGTGTATTACACATACAACAATTCACCTAAACTGAACGGAACAAAGTACCTAGGATGCATCCATACGCACCCTGCAAAACAAAGTCATATCCATATACATAAGCACTATGGCGAGTGTACGAACATATCAAATCATAATAAGTGCACATACAAAAGGGAACGCCGTGGACTAATCACACCGCCACAGATAGTGTCATGCCATTGGTGCATCAATGACATGGTCATGGTACCTCCATGACTAGATACAAATAGCTCGGGCAAGATTAAAGCAAAGATATAAGTGAACAAGTTTCAAATAATCCAAATCCGGAAACGAATGTAGTAGCATATTCAAAACAAGAACCAACAGATTCATACAAACGAATATCAAAATCAAACGGATTGTCAATATCATAAGAGTCATGATTACGGATAGCAAATCAAAGGAAATTCAAACGAATATCAAATGGATCAAGTAGCCAAACAAATGAGAATGAAGTGTCCTTAAAAGGACGGAATATCTGTACCTTAACCAACAAGCAATGGAGAGAAAGAACACGAAGACAAAGGATCACACCCTCGACACCGGATCTATATAAATCTATGATTACATATTATTATCTATCTTATTTCATAAGTTTATTACTTGATCTTACTAAATATAGAGTTTGCTTGACTTAATTAAGGTTTCCAAAAATTTCGGATTTAACTACTTATTTAAGGTAAGTTTTCATACATAAATGATCTATTAAAACATCTTCTAAATTTACACCAAAAATCACAAAGGTTCCCACACATGTCTAATACACTATTGATCATTGGTTTAATTTATTTCCATGTTTAAGTATTCTCTTGACCCTTGTTAACCAAAACAGACTCGAACTTTGATCTGGCAGAACCTTTAAAACGTTGACACGTATTTACCATACTTAGACAATTCAAACAATTCTGAAAAAAATTGTGGATGTAGCTAATATCATGAATATTAAACCTTGTAAATTTCAAAGGCTAACTCGTTATGGTTTGAGAAATAAAAATCAAATACTACAACTGAATGTTTCGGACTGACTTTCTAGTTTTGACACTTATCTTTTAAAGGCTAAAAACCAACCTTCCTGACCTTGAAAAATTATGAGACCAACTTTTCCAGAAACTAGCCTCATTGAATTTAGTCTTAGGCTCAAGAATCATATTAAAATCAATTTTTATCATTAAGATACACCCCGTTAAACATGACCTAAAATTCTGCCTAATATTATTAGCCATGAAAACCTTAATTAACACCCATTAAAACCAACCCTAGGGTTTCTAATCTTGTAGTTTCTTATTAATTACACCATTAATTATATCTAGGGTTTCGTAACATGTAATTTAACAATTTTAATTAGATTAAACCCTAGAGAAATTGACAAGAACATAAACACATTCTTTCTTACAACCTTTTAGGTTTTTATGAAAACTTTTTGTATATGTAATCATGGTGACAACAAGAGTGAAATAAAATCAAGAATTACCTATGGAGACCAAGATGAGAACAAGAACAAACACCAAAATCAAGGATCACACAAGAACACCAAGGCTTGAAAAACTCTACCCGAACCACCAACTTCTTCTTGCAATTTCTAGAGAGGATTAAACAAATTTTTGGGAGTGAAATTTTTGAGAGAATTATGGAGAATGGGGAGAGAGGGGCCGGTTATAAAGGGTAGAGAGGATGGGGACAAAATCTTTTTATTCTTTTAGAAAGATTACACATTATCCACACTTCTTCCTAAAATATATGTAGCTAACAAAATAAAAGATATGGTGTATTTATACACCATATATGGCCGGTTACACTCAAAGAGGAGGGGGGGGGACATAAATATTTTCTTCCATTTTGAAGTTTACGCAAATATTTACTAAAACCTTTTTACTCTTAATACTTAAAATAGGTTTTAAACAAAAAAGGAAGGTAAATAAACCTAAATAACCAAAAATGAAAAATATCTTCTTATTAATTAGGAGGGAGGGGCGGATTTATACATTTAATTTAGGAATTTGTATATTTTTTTATTAATAATACATCTTATATTATATCCTTAATATTTACAAATATTTATAACCTAAGGTTTTAATTTCAAATGCTTATTAATAAACTTTAGGTTATATTCAAAATTACCAATATGAAATGAAGTTCAATTTTTTGGGTTTTACAATGATTAAGTAAATCTTACTTGATTAAAACATGAATTGGAAGAGTTACAATAGGGATTTTAGGCCCTAAAACCGTCTCCTACAGCTGCTAAACGAACCAGGGTTCGTACCCTCTTTTTATTCTAAAGTTACACACCCAAAACCTTAAATTCGGGTTTGTATATATAAGAAAATCGACGCGACGACATCGCGTTTTAGCCGTGATGCCGTCGTAAAATGAATCTTCTAGATCTGCGTTTGAGTCGGTGCGAGCTGACGCCGTCGAGAGGTATGTGACGATGTCACTAGATGGAGTGTGACGACGCCGTGGATGATGCGTGACGCCGTCTCCAGGCTCAGTGAGCACAAATCTTCAAGAGTCTTGGTGTTAGTTCGTAATCTCGTCCGTTTCTTCTCCAAATGAGCTCAAGTCACGTGTAATTCATCCAAATGTCATCCAAATGAGAAATACCTGAAAATGAACGATTAAGTACCTATTTTGGGCATAAACACACGATATTGGGGGGTTAAATGACCCCAAAAAAGTGTATAAAATGACACCTCATCAACCAAACACCCTTTATCTATGTCAGCTTATCAACATACTGCCATAAAAATGCAGACCAAAACCATTTGACACTTAATCTCACTCTAAAGAATGACATGCGATGACACAAGGCTGGTCCTTCTAATAAACGCATTAATAACAACTCAATTTAAAAAAAAATACATTGCACGTTAGCAACTTCATGACTCATCCGGGGCATCACCCGGGTTTGAAAGCCTCGTATACAAACATATAAACCAAACACGAAGTAAAAAATTAATAGATAAATTGAAATCCTTCACAAGAGTATTTGCAGCTAAACAAAGGCTTAAAAAGGTTCTGCACAATACAAAAATAAATCCTTAAACAAGTATAAAAAATCAAATGTATATATGATTTAAAAGAATGGGTGAAATATGATAAAGGTAGAGTGTGACAACTTAATCATGACATGGTTCACTTGGATTTTCGTATAACAACACCTCCACAGTCGGTTTGATAGTAGTCATTTCGTGATTCATTACCCAAGTCACGTCGATCTACATGTGGCAATATGTTATCATTGTGCTGGTGAACGACGATACTAAATTCCTCATCGACTTCGTCATACGTATCTTTGTAATTCTTGGGAGGTATCTTAAAGACAATAGACAACTTTTTATCTATCTGGTCTTTCACATAAAACACTTGTCGTGCTTGTGAGGCTAATATGAACGGATAAACCTTGTGGCCTAAATTATTTAGGTCAACTAATGTATACCCAAGAGTAGTATCGCCTCTTCCCCTCTAAAAAGAAAATTTTGTCCTCGAAATTGAAATCGAATTTGAAATAGATAGATGAATTTAAGGTTATTCGGATTATCAAGGATGACACAATTGGTATGACAAACGATAGTGGCACGATGAACGGCTAACCAATTCACACTAAGAATAAAATCGAAATCACTCAGTTCTAAGGGAAGCAAATTATCAAAACGAATCTTATCATCAAATTGAAGCGAACAACTCTGATATTCGTGGTCAGACTTTTCATAGGCGTAGATATCGGCAAGGTATAATTAGGTAGCATAGGGAAGACGCTAAGGTGTTTAGCAAATGAAACCGAAATAACAGAATGTGTTGTACCCGTATCAAATAAGACAAAAACAACATGACCATTCAAGAAGAGAGTTCCCGAAATGGTACCTGAAGAGTTAGCTGCCTGATCCTTGGTCAAAGAAAATCCTTGGTCAACGAATCAAATAGCGAAGACAATTTAAAGTTAAGATTAAAATACGAAAGGAAGCCTAATGCCTACCCAATCCTCACAGGTCATAACCTAGGTTCTATAGGGCATAACATGGCTCTGATACCATAATTGTAACACCCCGCTCTGATAAAGAGACAAGGCATCACGTTATGGTGTCATATCAGAACATATAAACGCAAGCGGAAGACTTTATTAATCAAAATACCAAGTTATAAAATAAAATGACTTCCAACAGTATTAAATTCCAACAAAATCTAAATGGAAGAAATCTTCAAAATGAAAGGTCTTAAACCATAAATCTAAATAAAAAATGTTCTTCTAAAGGTGGGTCCTCTAAAAGCTCCTACTCTCAACACTCATATCCCAGCTTCCCGCTTAGTACCTGCCGCAGGAAAAGGAAACGCGGCTGAGCTAACGCTCAATGAACAGATATAATAATAATAACGGTAATAAAACAAAGGAATGAACGAAACGGATCACGAGAATCTGCTAAACAAATGTCATACGAAATATAAAGCGATAATTAAGAATTTAGGATAACAAAGGAGTGCCCACGAGCTCGAAACAAAAGTCTAAAGCATGCCACACGCTTAGACTAAATAATCCAACATACATCGTATCATATCATATCATATCAAATTGTACATGGGAGCTGCAGACTCTAGATGTACCTTACCAAATGTGAAATGGGGTGTATTGCACACACACAATCATTCACCTGAACTGAACGGAACAAAGTACATAGGATGCATCCATACGCACCCTGCAAAACAAAGTCATATCCATATACATAAGCACTATGGCGAGTGTACGAACATATCAAATCATAATAAGTGCACATACAAAAGGGAACGTCGTGGACTAATCACACCGCCACAGATAGTGTCATGCCATTGGTGCATCAATGACATGGTCATGGTACCTCCATGACTAGATACAAATAGCTCAGGCAAGATTAAAGCAAAGATATAAGTGAACAAGTTTCAAATAATCCAAATTCGGAAACGAATCTAGTAGCATATTCTAAACAAGAACCAACAGATTCATACAAACGAATATCGAAATCAAACGGATTGTCAATATCACAAGAGTCATGATTACGGATAGCAAATCAAAGGAAATTCAAATGAATATCAAATGGATCAATGAGAATGAAGTGTCCTTAAAAGGACGGAATATCTGTACCTTAACCAACAAGCAATGGAGAGAAAGAACACGAAGACAAAGGATCACACCCTCGACACCAGATCTATATAAATCCATGATTACATATTATTATCTATCTTATTTCATAAGTTTATTACTTGATCTTACTAAATATAGAGTTTGCTTGACTTAATTAAGGTTTCCAAAAATTTCGGATTTAACTACTTATTTAACGTAAGTTTTCATACATAAATGATCCATTAAAACATCTTCTAAATTTACACCAAAAATCACAAAGGTTCCTACACATGTCTAATACACTCATGATCATTGGTTTAATTTATTTCCATGTTTAAGTATCCTCTTGACCCTTGTTAACCAAAACAGACTCGAATTTTGACCTGGCAGAACCTTTAAAAAGTTGACACGTATTTACCATACTTAGACAATTCGAAAAATTCTAAAAAAAATCTTGGATGTAGCTAATATCATGAAGATTAATCCTTGTAAATTTCAAAGGCTAACTCGTTATGGTTTGAGAAATAAAAATCAAATACTACAACTGAATGTTTCGGACTGACTTTCTAGTTTTGACACTTAATCTTGTAAAGGCTAAAAACCAACCTTTATGACCTTGAAAAATTATGAGACCAACTTTTCCAGAAACTAGACTCATTGAATTTAGTCTTAGGGTCAAGAATCATATTAAAATCAATTTTTATCATTAAGATACACCCCGTTAAACATGACCTAAAATTCTGCCCAATATTATTAGCCATGAAAACTTTAATTAACACCCATTAAAACTAACCTTAGGGTTTCTAATATTGTAGTTTCTTATTAATTACACCATTAATGATATCTAGGGTTTCATAACATGTAATTTAACAATTTTAATTAGATTAAACCCTAAAGAAATTGACAAGAACATAAACAAATTCTTTCTTACAACCTTTTCGGTTTTTATGAAAACTTTTTGTATATGTAATCATGGTGACAATAAGAGTGAAACAAAATCAAGAATTACCTATGGAGACCAAGATGAGAACAAGAACAAACACTAAAATCAAGGATCACACAAGAACACCAAGGCTTGAAAAACTCTACCCGAACCACCAACTTCTTCTTGTAATTTCTAAAGAGGATTACACAAATTTTTGGGAGTGAAATTTTTGAGAGAATTATAGAGAATAGGGAGAGAGGGGCCGGTTATAAAGGGTAGAGTCGAGGGGGACAAAATCTTTTTATTCTTTATAAAGATTACACATTATCCACACTTCTTCCTAAAATATATGTAGCTAACAAAATAAAAGATATGGTGTGCTTATACACCATATATGGCCGGTTACACTCAAAGAGGAGGGGGGACAAAAATATTTTCTTCCATTTTGAAGTATACGTAAATATTTACTAAAACCTTTTTACTCTTAATACTTAAAATATGTTTTAAACAAAAAAGGAAGGTAAATAAACCTAAATAACCAAAAATCAAAAATATTTTCTTATTAATTAGGAAGGAGGGGCGGATTTATACATTTAATTTAGGAATTTATATTTTTTTTATTAATAATACATCTTATGTTATATCCTTAATATTTACAAATATTTATAACCTAAGGTTTTAATTTCAAATTCTTATTATTAAACTTTAGGTATATTCAAAATTAACAAAATGAAATAAAATTTAAATTTTTGGGTTTTACAACTCTTCCCCTCTAAAAATAAAATTTCGTCCTCGAAATTGAAATCGAATTTGAAATAGGTAGATGAATTCAAGGTTATTCAGATTATCAAGGATGACACGATTAGTATGACAAACGATAGAGGCGCGATGAACAGTCAACCAATTCATACTAAGAATAAAATCGAAATCACTCAGTTCTAAAGGAAGCAAATTAGCAAAACGAATCTTATCATGAAGCGGAAAGCTCTGATATTCGTGGTCAGACTTTTCATAGGCGTAGATATCGATAAGGTATAATTAAGTTGCGTAGGGAAGATGCCAAGGTGTTTAATAAAGGAGATAGAAACCACAGAATGTGTTGCACCCGTAACAAATAAGACAAGTACAGCACGACCATTCAAGAAGAGTTCCCAAAACGGTACCTGAAGAGTTAGCCACCCGATCCTTGGTTGAAGAAAATACTCGCCCCTTAGTAGCAGGTAATCAACGAATGAAACAGCGAAGATAATTTAAAGTTAAGATCAAAATACGAAAGGAAGCGATCATATCAAAAGGAAGCCTAATGTCTACCCAATCCTCACAGGTCATAACCTAGGTTCTACAGGGCTCAACCTGGCTCTGATACCATAATTGTAACATCCCGCTCTGATAAAGAGACCAAGAGTTACGTTATGGTGTCATATCAGAACATATAAACGCAAGCGGAAGACTTTATTAATTTAAAATACCAAGTCATGAAACAAAATGACCTCCAAAAGTATTAAATTCCAACAAAGTCAAATAAAAGAAATCTTCAAAAGGAAAGGTCATAAAACATAAATCCAAATAAAAAGGGTTCTTCTACAGGTGGGTCCTCTAAAAGCTCCTACTCTCAACACTCATATCCCAGCTTCCCGCTTAGTACATGCCGTAGGAAAAGAAAATGCGGCTGAGTTAACGCTCATTGAACAGATATAATAATAATAACGGAAATAAAACGAAGGAAAGAACGAAACGGATTACGAGAACCTGCCAAACAAATGCCAAAATATAGAACAATAAATAGGATAAGAGTAATCAAAGGAATGCCTACGAGCTCAAACAAATGTCTAAACATGATACATGAATAGACCCTAAACAAATAATCAGATAGTCATAACCAAATGTACACAAGTATGCATTACCTGATGTACCAAATGTGATATGAGGTGTATTGCACACACACAACCATTCACCTGAACTGAATGGAACAAAGTACCTAGGATGCATCCATACGCTCCCTGCAAAACAAAGATATATCCATATACACAAGCACTATGGCGAGTATACATACATATGTAAGCTAATAATAATCAAAGGCCATCATTCAAAAGGGAACACCGTTGACTAATCACACCGCCACAGATTGTGTCATGCTATTGGTGCATCAATGACATGGTCACGGTACCTCCATGACTAGATACAAATAGCTCGGGCAAAGAGATAGGCAAAAGATAACAATGATCAAGTTTCAAATAATCCAAATATGGAAACGAATCTAGTAGCATATTACAAACAAGCACCAACAGATTCATACAAACGAATATCAAATCAAACGGATTGTCAACATCAAACGAGTCATGATTACGGATAGCAAATCAAAGGAATATCAAACGAATCAAAGTAGTTAAAAACAAATGAGAATTAAGTCATGCGATGTCCTTACTAAAAGAACGAAATATATGTACCTTAACAAATAAGCAATCGGAGAGAAATGAACACGAAGATAAAAGATCACAACACCTTCACCGAATCTACAAGAACCATGATTACATGTTATTATCTATCTTATTTCATAAGTTTTACATTTTATTTTACCATAAATAAAGTTTACTTGACCTAATTAAGGTTTCCAAAAATTTCAGATTTTGACTACTTATTCAAGGTAAGTTTCCATACATAAAGAACCCATAAAAACACCTTCTAAAATTACACCAAAAATTACAAAGGTTCCTACATATGTATAATACACCCATGATCGTTGGTTTAATTTATTTCCATGTTTAAGTATCCCTTTGACCCTTGTTACCCAAAACTGACCCGAATTTGATCTGACAGAACCTTCGAAAAGTTCACGCGTAAAAACCCAACTTAAGCAATTCAAAAAATTCTAAACAAAATCAGGGATGTAGCACATATCATGAAGATTTACCAAATAAAATTTTAAAGTCTAACTTCTTACAGTTTGAGAATTAAAAATCAAACACTACAACTGAAATTTTTGGGCAGAATCTGTAGTTTTGACACTTAATCTTATAAAATCTAAAAATCGACCTTCTCGACCTCCAATTAACATGAGGACAGATTTTCCAAAAACTAGACTCTTTGAATTTAACTTTAGGCTCAAGAATCATGTTAAAACCAATTTTTATCATTAAGATATACCCCGTTGAACATGACCTAAAATTCTGCCCAGAATTATTAACCATGAAAACCCTAATTAACACCCATCAAAACCAACCCTAGGGTTTCTAATCTTGTAGTTTTTATTAATAACACATTTAATGATCATCTTAGGGTTTCATAACATGTAATTTAACCATTTTAATTAGATTAAACCCTAGAGAAATTGACAAGAACATAAACACATTATTTCTTACAATCTTTTAGGTTTTTATGAAAACTTTTGCATATGTAATCATGGTGACAACAAGAATGAAACAAAATCAAGAATTACCTATGGAATGAGGGAGGAGTACAAGATCAAACACCAAGAACCCAAGAATACACCAAAGAATGAAGATCAAAACCACACCAAGAACACCAAAACTTCAAGGATTACCCAAAACACGATGATTATACAAGATTTTTGGGAGTGAGATTCTTGAAAGATTACGGAGAATGGGGGAGGAGGGGGCTGGATTTTATAAGGGTAAAGAGGAGGGGAACAAAATCTTTTATAACTTTAAAAAGATTACACATTATTTACACTTCATTCCTAAAATATGTTTTGCTTAACAAAATAAAAGATATGGTGTGTTAATACACCATATAGGCCGGTTATAACTCAAAGAGGATGGGGGAGACAAATATAATTTTTTCCATTTTGAAGCTTACACAAATATTTACTAAAACATTTTTACTCTTAATACTTAAAATAGGTTTTAAACACAAAAGGAAAGTAAATAAACCTAAATAACCAAAAATCAAAAATATCTTATTATTATTTAGGGGGGGGGGCGGATTTATACAATTAAATTAGGAATTTATATATATATATTTTAAAACAAAATACCTTATGTTATATCTTATAATTTCCCAAAATTATAACCTAAGGTTTTACTTTCAAATACTTATTAATAAACTTTAGATTATATTCAAAATTAACAAAATGAAATGAAATTCAAATTTTTGGGTTTTACAAAAGCTATCTGTATAACCGAGATATGGTTCTCGCAAGATGACCTAAAATTCTGCCCAGATTTCTATTCCGAATTTAGCATAATTAACCCTAATTAAGTTACCTAAAACCCTAATTATTATCCCTAAAACGATTTTTGATGATCAAAACCTCTTAATTACAGACTATTTACAATAACCTAATCCATCCTTAATGATTGTTACGTTAAATAAAATTAATTGTATTGAAAAATTTAGAAAACAATACCTTAACTCTTGAAAATCAAAACCATAAATTTTTTTGGGGTTTTCTTCTTGTTTTGTGTTGTTCGACCGGCCAAGGGAAGGAGAGGAAAAATCAAAGTGATTTGGTTTAGGTTTGATTTGTATTTATAGACCTTAAAAGATAATTACCAAAAACAAGTTGTAATCTAATTAGGATATCTTTTTCTTTTTCTTTTCTTTTACTAAAATTCGTTTTTTTCTATTATAAATTTATTTATTATTATTTACAACTTTAATACCTATATTTTTTCGATTCTAGGTTAAAACCTTTGCTTATTTCGCTAAACCTTAAACTTTCTAACTAGATTTCTAACAAGCATTCACTTCCAATTATTTCTAAAAATGGAAAGTACTCTAAAGTCACTAAAATACTAACATAATATATATAATATGTATTATATATATAGTACGTACACGAAAAATTACGTACACGACATTTGAAACTACGCAAAGCTTCCAAATAATCTCATTTCCATTCAATCTCATTTCAACTAGTACAATGGTTGATAAATCATGTACTACAATCTCATACACATATCTCTCACAAAACACATAAAGAACACACATAAACGCTTCAAATAAATTCTAAACAAATTGACCAACCGGCTCAAACCATAGTTGTCACACAAAAAAGTCTCGGAGATAATCATATAACAGCGATGTTTTCATCATATATATGAAAATGATTTTATTATATCGCATCAAAATGCTCATAAAAATTAAACTATTCGCAAGTCGCGAATATCAAAACATATATAAAGCTGTACACCATAAGGCGGATGCCATATATATATAAATTATTTTCCATTTATTTAATAAATTATTTTCCATTCATTTAATTCGGTTTATTTTCTAAGGATATTTTGGGTATTTTAGATAAACACAATTTTTGGTCAAATTTGAAACTTCCTATAATAAATGACACAATATATTTTGTATTGCTTGCATATCTAGATTTAGATTAAAACTTTTAAAACTACTTAAAATAAATGATACCGTTTATTCTTTGATAAT
>BQNB010064033.1:0-35460 GCA_026074375.1 Tanacetum coccineum | reverse complement strand
GGTGTTTGATGAGGTGTCATTTTATACACTTTTTTGGGGCCATTTAACCCTCTAAATCGTGTATTTATGCCCAAAATAGGTACTTAATCATTCCTTTTCAAGTATTTTGCATTTGGAAGGCATTTAGAAGAAATACACGTGACTTGGGGGCTCATTTAGAGAAGAAATGGACAAGACTACGAACCGACACCAACATATCTCAAGAATTTCTACTCAGAAGCTGGAGAAGGCGTCACAGATTACACGTGACGCCGTCACAACCCATCTTAAGACGGCGTCACAAGATGTCCAGACGACGTCAGATTGTATGACCCAACCCATTATCTAGAATATTCTATTCATGACGGCGTCACGATTAACACGCAACGCCGTCACATCAATTTTCCTATATATACAAATTCGTTTTTAGGGTTTTAAGTGTGTAACTTTAGAGAAAAAGAAAGGGACGAACCCTAGTTTATTTAGCAGCTATTAGGGATGAATTTAGGGCCTCAAAACCCTATTGTACTTCCTTCAATTCATGTTTTAATCAATTAAGATTATCTTAATCATTCCAATAAGTCTAATGATTGTTTTGATTCATTATTATTCTTTCTTTACCTTTAACATGTTTGGCTAAACCTTTTATTGTGTTTATTTATGATTGTATGAAACCTAGGATGTAGATCTTAGTGGTGTTGCTTCTTGTGATGAATATGCATGTTAAGTCTTAGAAAACTAGCTTTTGTCTGTATCGATGCTAATATGTCTAGGAAAGCATGATTGTGTAGAAAGGATAGCATCGGGTAATAGTCTTCATACTACCTTGCCCCTTATATGGTTGATCCACTCTTAATATATTTCAAATGCATTTAATAAACTCTAAAGGGGCCTTGTAAATAGTCATCATACTAACCTGTAACTTGTGCATCCTTAACGAATAATAAATAGACGGCGGGTTCGTGTAATTCGTTCATGACTTAGGAAATAATTACATAGATCATTACAAGTGTGACAAAGCAACAACACTAGGAGAAGTAATCTAGGGAGTAATACATGATTAAATAAACACAATCTTTTATTATATTGTTGTCACCAGTAGCGTAGTTTAATATTTAGTTTAATAGCTAAAACCAACCAACCTCTCAAATATATGATTTACCTGCTTTCCTATAAACATAAAAACATAAAAATAATCTTCTCTCAACCCCTAGAATTCTGTTAGACTATGATCAAGCCTTCCCAACCTATTCCCCTAGAGAACGATAACAACCCCCGAGTCTTGCCTATACTACACTTTAACGGTTAGGTACACTACCTAGGGAGTTGTAAAACTTCTTGTAGAAGTCCCTTACCGAACAACCACAAAACAAGTTTTTTAGCGCTGCTTCATAGGTGAATAGGTTAGGTTTTTGATCATAGTTTAGCTTTAATTTCTACTGTGCTTAATCCTTAAGTAAGATTTAATTCTCGCACACTAGCTTTCTCGTAGTCTATCTGTTCTTTGTGTAATCTATTTTGTAACCCATTCTCGTCAACCACCATGGGAGACGAGAATCCTATCCGCACTCTAGAAGACTACTTCAAACCTAGCCACGAGGGCTATAGGAATACCATCGAGCTCCCCGTAGGGAACAATGTGGTACCTCTTCGATCTGACACCATCCGGTTGGTGCAAAACGGATGCTCATTCCACGGACTTCGGTCTGAGGATCCAAACCAACACCTCAAGAATTTCCTAAAACTAGCGGACTTACTTGACCTTGATGGTGAAAATAGGGAAAGAACGCGTCTGCGCTTATTTCAATTTTCCCTTCGTGATCAAGCTAGCAATTGGCTTGAACGTCTTCCAGCATGATCCATCACCACATGGGAGGCTCTTACTACCCGACTCCTTGCTCAATTCTTTCCACCGGGAAGGACCACAAAACTCCGCAATGATATCCTGATGTTCCAACAACATCATGGAGAATCTCTGTTCGAAGCATGGACTGGTTTCAAGGACTTACTGCAAAAAGTCCCTCGCCATGGCATCGATCGTTGGCTTTAAATCCAAATTTTTTATGATCGTGTATCCTTTCATCTTAAGTGCGAGATTGACCGCGCCGCCGGCGGCAAACTCCGTAATAAAAATGCCGACGAATCTTGGGAAATCCTTGAGAACCTCGCTCTCTATGACCATTAGGGTTGGAATGACACGAAAGAATTCTTCAAACCAGTCAAGGCTATTTCTACAACTCAAGGCATCTCAAAAACGCCTAACCGAAGACTTTTTGAGCTCGAAGACCAGATTACCTTCTAACTAAAGGGATCACGACCAACCCCTAGGAGCTCAACAAACATCCCTCATGCTTATGTTGATGCAGTTCATTCCAACCCTCGCTCGCAAAACCATAACGAGCCATCTAAGCTGAATCCATTTACTTTCCGTGAACGTACAGGTCCAAGCCCTCAACCCCAAACATTAGGAACAACTTTTGAGGCTCGAGTAAGGAAGTACATGGCAGCATTCTCTGAAAGAATGGAAAGATTTGAGAACGCCATTTTCAAGAAACGCGAGGAGATCAATGGCAGAATGACTGAGATGTTCGGACTTCTCAAGGAACTCACGACCAGCAGAGCCCCTAAAAAAGTATTGATAAGGGAAGAAGCTAAATTCCCCGTCACCAAGAACGTAAACACTATTTCTCTAGCAAGAGGAGAGGAAGAAAGGAGTGACAAGACGGATGAGACACTCGACAACACTATAAAACCTATCGTAACAGAAACGGAAATACCAGTAATGGAAGCCGAAAGGAGTAATGAAACTAAAAATAAACCGATAAAAAAGGCTGAAAGGAAAGAAGTAGAAGAAGTACTTAGTTCTCGGCCTGTAGAATATTATCTGAAGCATAGGATTAATGAAAAACTAATCGAGGGACTTGTCGATAATAATAGGTTCAATGAATCTCTTTCTAGGCCCGAGTTGGGAAGGTAAAAGGAAAGACATATAATGTGTTGCCTTGGGGGCCTATTTATGAATCAATCCTCAAAAAGAAGACAACAAAGAAGGAGGACGTCAGAGGGAATTTCGAAATATCTTGCAGGATAGGGGGCCTTAAGCACGTGAACGCCCTCGTCGATCAAGGGTTCGATGTGAACGTCATGCCCTGCTCCACTTACATGAAACTTACCAACGATATGCTTACTAAGACAGACATTAGACTCTCACTAGCTAGCTACTCGTACATTTACCCTTTAGGAATTGCTGAGGACGTATTAGTTGAGGTCGTCGAACATGTATATCCCATAGACTTTGTGATTTTGGATATCAGGAAACATCAGATGCTTTCATCTTAGGAACACCATAATTAAATAGCAGTTTTGTGGGTGTGTTTGGGCTTTGGGGTTTGAATTACCATTTGTAATAATGCGAGATTAATTCACCATAATTTAGTGGGATAAATTGTTTCCTGACAACATAGCTAAGCCGCAATTAAGTTTGATAAAGGCACCATAACTCTAAGATCTGGAAAGAGTAAGATAAGTTTCCATAGGATACCTAATTCCCCCGGTATGACCGAGAAAGGAGTCAAGAACGACATAGAGCCCATAGCCCCCACTATGACTATGAATAGGCTAGTCCTGGAATGCGAGGAAAAGATAAAGCTTTACTTGGAAAGGGGGATGGAGTTCAACCAGTGGAGGAGCAAAAATTTCAAAGGCAAGCATCCCACTCTTATTACAACTAAGGGAGGAATGAAAGACGAAGGAGAAGTCACGTAAGGACGTGTGACTTCGAGTCTAGCTACAAGACTCATAAAATAAAGAAAAGCGCTTCTTGGTAGGCAACCCAATATTTACTTTTATTGCAAATTAGGAGTGTCATGTGTTTTATTCTTTTCATTTTATTCTATCATGTTCGAATTCTATCTTGTAATCATGCTTTGTATTGTTTTTAACCTCGTCTTAATTTCAATCAAATGTATTTTGCAAACAATAAGTGTAGGGGAATCTATCCGGTTTTTGAACCAAGTTTAAGCATGTTAAATAATTTTTTTAGATTAATTCGCGTCAGTTTCGAGTCATATGATTAAATTGTCAAATCTCAGGTTTTATGCGGTTATTTGTACAGGAATTAACTTATGGAATCAAGTGCAGGAAATTTTTCATTAAAAACAAAATTTCATTTTCACAGAACATGGAGATGGCGTCACGATTTACATGCGACGCTATCACCACGACACCTATGACGGGGTCAGGATTTTCCTGACGGCGTCAAACGCCCAGGTCCAGAAAACTTAAAGTTTTTAATTATTTTTGAAAATAAAACTTACATAACATTTGAAATGTGTAATCTTCTGTTATAAACCTGTAGAACCGATAAGTTTGACAATTCTCTCATCCTATCTTTACTGCTTTATCGGGAGTCAAAACCCCTAATTCCATATTGTAAATTGTATAATTCACACATTATATTGCTGTGTAGTTGTCTTTATCTTTGATTTACAGTTAAATTTTGATGAAGAAGAAGCTTGAAAGTTCTTATGGAAGTTTCATTGGATGATTCTTAGATGACGATTTAACCAGTTATCGCAGTGTTTCTTCTCCATTATTTGAGCAAACAGGGAGTACTAGTTTCCTTTTCCTTGTTTTATTTCTTTTAAATTCGTTTTTTTTAACATACTGATAACAATCTATAGAACATAGGGGAAAATGTTCAACATAAGATAGGGGGAAATAAGCCTTAGAAACTATTCTTTTCATTGCCATTTGCTTTGTCCTTAAAATAATGGGTAATATATCAAAACATAGCATAAGAGGTGATTTTGACCCAAATTTAAAAAAATTTATAACAATAGAAATTAAGAGCATTCGCATGATAGGAATTTATAATTACTAGCAAAAAAACCTCAAATTCCACCCCCTCCAAAAATGTTAGGATCGCTGATAGATTTATACCTATAGCTTTTTCGAGTTAAGGAGTGACAATCATGTGTGTCTATTTTTTCGTTACGGGTGTGTATGCGTGGTTTGTCGCCTTTTTTAAACATTGGTATTGTTACAATTTAGGATTTATAAGATGTACCGGTAGTATAGTTAAATTCTAGAACTTGTTTATGTGATGGCAATACCCGAGAACCCGTCATATAAGTGTTAGGATTTGCTGATAATAGGCATTAGGATTAACCCATGTTTTAACTGTAATTGTGTAATGATTAGGTCACAATCTCCGATCATATAACTATCCCACACCCTTGCTATGCACTCACCTTTAGTGCAGGATACCCCTAGTACAACCCTCCGAGCCTATCCTTTTTTATGGTTCTCATAATATTCTGGTTAAGCCGGACTATTAATGAAGAGCATTGTCTCCCTTAAACCAATCGTTACACCCAAATAGCCATAGCCCACCTTGTATGTACTCACTTTTAGTACATTATTGTTTTAACCCAAGTTAATTATCTGAGTACATAGTTGCTAAGTCCTTATCCTTGTAAATACTGTTTTAGGACGATTCAGATTCATGGTAGTATTTATTTCACGAAAGAATGGGGAAGAAAAGTTAAGTCAATACCCCCATATGTTTGTTAGATAATCTCCATGTTATTTTGATCCACCTCAAATTGGGTAATTAGTTAGATTGTAAATATCGAGTATGTAAAAGTTCAAGTGTAGGGGTACGTGTTATAAACCCCATGTTGTGATGTATTATGTTAGTAACCAAACCAAAGTGTATTCATGTAAATAATTAGCTAACCCTTCCACTCTAAATTTACCCAAAGCCACCCAAATGTATCCCATCCGTTTCTGTGTCCTTTATATGTTATCTTACACCTACACCCCACAACCCTTTAAAAAGACCTCTTAGATAGTAATGAATAATTCTTACGCCTAGCGGTGGAGGTTTGATCCTTTACCAAGCCTATGGTAATTTATATGCTATGACAGGTAATAGGTTGTTGATTTTCCGATCCACCCTTCCGCCCCCTAAAAATACCTTATGTAAAATTTATTTATAACACCCAAGTGAAGAGAGAAATCCCAAACACATATGTGAGGTGCAAGTAATTTTACTTTCCATGCTTTTAATTTACAGTCAGAATGTTTTGTTGTAAAATACTTTTAAAGAGTAGGTGAAATGAACCTCATATTGCTATTGTCTAGGTAGAAAAGCCTATTTTCTTGAGGACAAGCAAATCCTAAGTGTAGGGGTATTTGATGAGGTGTCATTTTATACACTTTTTCGGGGTCGTTTAACCCCCTAAATCGGGCATTTATGCCCAAAATAGGTACTTAATCGTTCCTTTTTAGGTATTCATCATTTGGAAGGCATTTGGAGAAGAAACGGACAAGACTACGAACCTACACCAACATCTCTCAAGAATTTCTACTCAGAAGTTATAGACGGCATCACAGATTACACGTGACGCCGTCACAACCCTTCTCAAGACGGTGTCACAAGATCCCCAGACGGCGTCAGATTGTACGACACAGCCCATTATCTAGAATATTCTATTCTTGACGGCGTCACGATTATCACGCAATGCCGTTTTAACAATTTTCCTATATATACAAATCTGTTTTTAAGGTTTTAAGTGTGTAACTTTAGAGTAAAAGAAAGGGACGAACCCTTGTTCGTTTAGCAGCTGTTAGGGATGATTTTAGGGCCTCAAAACCTTATTGTACTTCGTTCAATTCATGTTTTAATCAAGTAAGATTATCTTAATCATACATTATGACTATGGAGTTTTTTTGATGTCCTTATTACCTTAGCTTATAATATGTTTGAATAATTAAACCTTTAACATGCTTGGCTAAACCTTCTATTGTGTTTATTTATGATTGTATGAAACCTAGGATGTAGATATTAGTAGTGTTGCTTCTTGTATTGAATATGCATGTTAGGTCTTAGAAAACCAGCTTTTGGCAAATATAAACGATTTTAAGCTCCAGAATGCGCGCCTTTTGCTAACACCAATTACTCCATAATTACTGCAATTCTCAAATATAACGATTAAGTAACAATTCTTTGCACTAACTATACAAAATGGGTTAATAACATGGGATAAATGATGCTTTAAAATAGACTTTATTTGATGTCATCAAATATCCCCCAACTTGAATCCTACTTGTCCTCAAGTAGCCTTTAGAAATTTATAAAAATGTATCCCTAAGGACATTAAGCATTTATTTGATCTATTACAAGTACACAACCAAACACCTCACAAAATAGGAAGATGAAAACACTCAACTAATTTATGTGGTAACATGTAACTAATTTGCTCAATTGCTTGATCGTGAAGTGTATTCTATCATAAGCTTGGCAAGGATACACATCTCCACCACTAAAGCCAATGAGTAACAAGTTTATAAAGGTAAATATAGGTTTTTTTGGAAAGGCTTACGGTTGATCATTCTTCAATCTTTCACCAGAAGTACCACTCTAACAAGGCAGTTGAAGCACACATACATGGCCGTAATGACAAAATAGACATGTGTGTTCGATCACATCCTCATTCGAATTTAACCAACGGTTAGGATGAAGAATATTATAGGGTAGGAACCTTCTAACTTTCACCAAAAGTCGTAAACCAACGAGGCAGCTGAGACATTCATACATGGCCGTAACGACGGAATAGACATGCACGCTTGATCACATCCTCATTCGCGTAAAACCAGTGGCTAATCATTAGGTAAGAGGGAAGTAAATTGTTGTTAAATAAAAATCAAGAAACAAATAGATTAAGCCTAAAGTACAAGTTCCTAGACACTTTTTCCCGACCGTTACTATGAGAAAAGACATAACTAATTACAACGTCTTGATCATAGATAAAAAACAACAACCAAAGTTGGCGTTCCCATAACGGTCAACTTCCCAATCATCCCAAAACTTTACATACTCTACAAGGTAAGTGGCGATATCTACCACTTTGTACAATACTCTACATCGTTGATTTTTTAGACGTATCAACGAATAATCGATCCTTCGTGTAATTCTTTCGGTAATGATCTTTGCGAAACGATTATCTTCAAACTTTCTTTCTCTCTCTTTTTGTATTTTTCCATTTTTTTCAATATTTTTTTTGCTAACTATTCTTCAAATCTCGATGTAGTTTCACCATCTTCACGATCATAATAATTCCGGATAATTTCTTCGATAGATCCTTCGTTCTTCGGACTCACCAATAATTGTGACGGTAGTAAAATCACATAAGTTTTGACTACTAATATATATTCCCATTTGCAATGTGCAAATTTTACAAACTTTATATATTGAGTTGGGTATTTTGTGATTGGATGGTGTGGCTTGCCCCTAGAAAATGACACATAATTTTGACTACAAATTATATAGATTCCCAAGAAAAATGACACAAACTACGGGAAAAAATACAAACTTTTACACTTTAAGCAACTAGCAACTGTAAATTAAACTTAATCTAACAGGGTAGGTTAAGGTGTAAGGGTGTAACGAAATAAATAGTTGGTGTAATTCCTAAAGGATTGGCTCTACGGGTTTTTCTAATGGATCTTCACTCTAAAGATGAGAGTGGAAAAGGGTTTAAACGGGAGGTTAACTAACCGGTGTAGTTAGTTAATAAGCAACATGTAAAGGCAATTTGGGTGTAATCCTAAAATTTACCAATTTAAACAAGTTACTCTAATTAAATCCATAATACTCATTATTGTGGTCTCGAGTGATATACCAAGCCAAGTTCTAAAGTCCACTACATCACCGGCACACTCATATTTTGTGGAATTTGGGTAAACATTTGGAAGCGGAAAGGTTAAACGATCCCTCATAAATCTAACAAGGTTATTGTTGCTGTTAGTGTAACATGTAATTACATTAAAAGTATGCTAAAAATAAATTTTGAGTGCACAATTTAAGCATTTTAATTGTGAAATAAAAGAACAAGTAAACATTCTAATATCCATCCCCACTTGAATTTATACAACGTCCTCATGTATATATAAACGTATAAATACGGGAATTTAAAAAGAATTAGAATGAGAAACTCCCCTGATATTTGCTCGATAGATTCTCCAAGTTGCGTTTATGAGCAAGATTGTGTGCTGGAAAAGCATCTAAATCCTAGCACGAACAACACACACATAGAATTCCATAAAATATGCATTCCACCAACTTCGGCGATATTTCTTTCACGAAGCCCTGTATAAAATATAGGAAAAACATGTGCATTCCTATCTTGGTACCTACGGTTAATTTTTTAAAATAAACTAAAAGCATAATATATGGGTCATTTTTGGGTAGATACGAACGCCGTATCAGGTTAATGAATACGCCGTATTGCCAAAACGAAAAATAATATTTTTAAAGTGCATAAAAAGAAAAAACTAATAACGTCCAGACAATCAAATACGCCTTATGGTATGAGAAGCAATACGCCGTATTGATGTCTGGGAAGAAAAACCCCCCAAAAACCTTCGATAAAATTAAATAACAATTTGGGTTGTCTCCTGGGAAGCACTTTTGTTTACAGTGAAGTCTTTAAGTTAGACTTTTCTTCAACTTTTTTTCATTCCATCTCATGCACGCTAATGTGCCCGCGTGTGAAGCCATCTTCCGTCATCACACTCGAATGTAATAACGGTCCTAGAGTTCAAAACACCTTTGTAGAACCCTTTAAGCTTTTGGTACGAATGTGAGATTCCATTCTCCTCATCTTTCTTACTTACCTTTAGTAATGGTGTGTGGTTTTTAAACCTCGGATGTGATCGCACCATTTGGTAAGTTACTTCATCATCACTTTTGTAAAGGGTAATTATCCCTTGGAACCGTTTTGTTTTAATTCCAACTTCTCTTAAGAATGGTTCGCCAAAAATAACATCGCCCATTCCTTCATCACGATAAGCATCCATATCCTCCAAAACTGCAAAATCCGTCATAACAGAAAAAGTTCCAACAAAGATAGGTATGTTCATTAAGGCTCCTACAACATTATTCCCTTTGTACACCATTTTATCTTTCATTATTGAATTATGAAACTTTTTAGACATCACATTGACATACAATAATGGGAAAAAGTTAGCGTGAGTAAATTCAAATCCTATCATGCATGAAAACTTTAAGTTGTGGGCACAGTCTATGTGGATTTTCTTATCATCGTCGCAATAACTAGGGTAATCATCAATTCCAGTATCGAGATCTTCATTCCTAGTTCTGAATTCCTCAATTACCTCACCTTCCTCAATGGTGGGCATCAAATCATCTTCTTGATTTCTCCTAAGCTCAAATGGTTTGTTAAGATCATTTAATTCAATGTAATCTTCCAAGAAAGGGTCTAATGATCTATTTAACACCAAGGTTTCTCCCATAAGCCTAGCTTCTATATCAATTTCCATTCTTTCTCTCAAACTTAGCATGTAAGAAACCCTCTAATAAACTACCAGCCAGGTTTTAAACCCTTAGAAAAACAATCCTTTCACTCCCTGACCCTTAAAGTAAATCTTTCTTTTGTAAACATCAAACTTAGGCACGGCGGTAGAAATAATGGACAACCGAGGATCAAGAGCACTTTGATATCCTCGGGCATATCAAGAATTATAAAGTCTACTGGGAAATTAAATTTGCCAATTCCTACTAGTACGTTTTCAGCTATTCCTTTGGGATATTTCATTGTCCTATCTGCCAATTCCACTGTCAACCTAGTGTGAGCTAATTCGCCTAATCCTAAGTTAAGGTAGGTCGAGAGAGGCATAACACTAACGCTAGCTCCTAAGTCAACAAGGGCATTGTCAAAGCAAGTATTATTAATAAAGCAAGGTAAAGTTTAACTTCCCTGGGTCGATCTTCTCCTTTCTGAGGTATGCGTTATAGATATGTGAACTCCATAAGCTTTTGTGATTTGGTCTATATTTCCCCCTCTTCTTTTTCACACAGTAATGGATTATCCAAACAGACTTAAAAAGGAAACGTCGTTTTCTTTACTCTTGAACAATAGTGTAACAATTCCTATCCAGGGGATACGACATATTAGGATGATCCAATACGGCATATCAAGTATGAATCAACTTCAATAGTGGTTGAAATCAACTTGACTTGGTCTCTCGGGTTTGTTTCAGTTGAGCTTGGTAGACTTCTAAATCCTCTTTCTTGTAGTACCTTGCTCATTTGCCCGATTTGTATTTCTAAGGTTTGATTGATGCTCCTTAGTTCCGTTAAGGCACATCTGTCGTAGCTCGTATTTCTTTAATCAAATTGGAATTTTCTTCATGTTTCTTTGATGATCCACTCATGAATTTTCTCAGGGTATCTTCCATAGATTGCACTTTGTTCTTGGTATGAAGGATTTGCGTTGTTCCTTTGATAGTCTAGAGTTGTTGCTCTATATCCCCCACCTTGAAAAGGTCCACCAAATTAAGTGTAGTAAGCTTCTTCTAGGGTTTTCCCTTCTTCTTTTAGTGGGCAATCTTTGGTGTAATGAGGGTCCTTTGCATTGTTCACATCCCACTTGAGCAGCATAAACTTTTTCATTCACCTTCTTGATCTCTCTTCCTAGATTGTTCAGTTGTACTTGTATAGCAGCCAGACCGTTATAAGTCTCATTACTTCTTCCTCTAGATGTTCCATTGTGCCATTTTTGAGAGTATTAGCCATTTCCATGGAAGGCATTTTTAGCATCTTCGGCTGTCTTAGTTGGAACGACACCTCTTGAGTCAAGAATCTGTCGTGTATGAACATCAACCCATGTAGAACAAATTACCTCTTGCATCTCTGTCAAAAAGTGTTTGAGGACACTCATCAAGAGTTTTCTTTAAAGCACTCCCATGCTTGAATAAAGGTTTCATCTGGATCTTGCTTAAGAAGTTTTGGATTTCTCCATGTTTTACCTTCGCATTCGACACCAGGTGGCAAATAATGTTAAAAACTAGTCTTTAAGATCTTCCCAGTTTTATAAAAAAAAAAAAAAAAAAAAGAACCAGTTAGTTCGTTTCTGTAAGTGGGGCTCCAATGACTTGCGGCTCAAGTTAAGGGATATAGGTAAGACATCGAAGCATTAGTTTATCCTCAGTGATGTTAGAACATGGAATAAGTCAACTATTTCGAGAACTTTCTTCAAGTGTTTCATTTGCATCCTCATTATCTGAATCGCTAAATGTGTTTTCTCGAAGCTCCTTAAGAAATCGGCCTTTCAGTTCAAATTGATCTTTGTTATCAATTTTAGGCCTAGCAACTCCCTATCCATATCTTGCTCATGTATTCCTCTATGGTTTTCGCCATTTCCTACCCCTATCTTCCTTCCTCCGAGTATTCTTGTCAGAATGTAGATTGACATCATGGCGATCTCAACTCCGACAAGACTAGAGTCCTTAAAGTTTCTCCTTGATGATCGAAATATTCGGAAGTTGTGGTGGGTAGGGGTGGTAGTGGCATCGTTCAGATCATTGAAAGATGTGAATAGTTCGTTTGTTTGAACTCCTTGTCATGCACTACCTGAAACAAGGGATAAACAATCAGTAGGATTTGCTCTAAAGAAAGATAGAAAAAAATTTGGCACGAAAAATCATAAGAAACAGTTTCTGGTCCCAAATGATGATACTCTGTATCCATGGAAGTGGAACGCCATATTAAATGGCAGTTGAATGAATACGATGTATTGGACAGAAAGTTTTTGATTTTCCGTATCCGATGGAAGAGATACCGCGTATTCATGCTTGTCGACCATAACATTGTATTTATTAAGAAAAACCATTAAATACGTAAACAATTAAACACCACATATATACAAGCAAACAATTAACAGACAAATATACAAATTTATAGAATATAACACTAATCTAAATTACATTATCCTAAGGGTTAATATCTAACCTAAGCTAAAAACCAAAATATCAAATAAAAATCAAAGATTAATTTTCACTCCAGGCAACTGCGCCAAAAACTTGAATGTGTCATTGTGTGGTGTAATATTTTATTGATTCAAGATTTAATTTATATTTTCCGGACTTAAACACCAAAACAACACTTTAAAACACGGTCAGTGTATAAAAACCCGATCGGTAGTAGGTTTCCGTGGTAAGTATGGTGTCGGAACACTTGAAGCTAGGGTTAAAATCTATCAATTTAATAATATCTTGGTTATCAATCTATGGTTCAGTCTATTCTATTTCAAACATATGTTAGTTTTTTAATCCTAATTCTAACGGTAAAAGGGGGTTTTTCAGCTGAGAAGACTGCACGAAGTTTGTTTGGTGACTACAATCATTCAAGGCAATTTTAACCTACGCGAGCTAATTAACATAAAAGATAAAAGATCGGTCGAACCAAATATAAGAAAACTGTATTTAACCATTATTTAATCCTATTTAGAAGTTATTTGTTTATTAAGTGCAATGATATCTTCTTTCTCTCAAGTGGCATATCATATCTTAAACCTTAGGCGTACATCATCCCGAAGAACCTAGACACATTAATTCTGTCACAATTAAAGCATCCTCATAAAGCATCCTTATTTGCTGATTATAATCTATCTTAGGGATTAAAGCAATGGTGATCTTGTTAAACCCTAGCTCATAGAGACTTTACCCACTTACCGCTTAATGGTAATTTATACACTAGTAGTCTACTTGTCCAACTATCCAATGGAATCAGAACGTTCCCTTGTATTGAATTATCTAGGTCACCTGCTATCAACATGGTCAATAAACAATTGACAATATCCAATTAACTAGTTTAAAACCCGAAGCGTAACCTAGACACATACTTAGAAGGACAATATTTTTGATCCTATGATTCTAGATGCTGTGTCTAGGATACGCTTCTGGTTTTTAACTAGTTATTGGATATTGTCAATAGATTTTTATTGACCATGGTTGACTAGCAGGTGACATATATAATTTCACCAAGTAACGTCTGATTCCATTGATAGTTGGACAAGTGACTACTATTGTATATAATATCATTAACTGTAAGTGGGTAAAGTCCTCCCCTATGAGCTAGGGTTTAACAAGAACACCATTGCTTTTAATCCCTAAGATAGATTATAATTCAGCAAATAAGGAACGCTTTATGCCGGATGCTTTAATTGTGACAGGAATTAATTTGTCTAGGTCTTAGGATGATTAACGCCTAAGTCTTAAGAAATGATTATGCCACCATCTAGAGAAATATCATTGCACTTAATAAACAAACTAACATTCTAATCGGATTAATAATGGTTAATACAGTTTTCTATATTTGGTTCGACCTGCACTTTTAATCTTTTTTTAATTAGCTCGCGTATGTTTAAATTGCGTTGAATTGATTGTAGTCCGTGCCAGTCTCTCAGGCTGAAAACCCCCCTTTTCCCGTAAGAATTAGGATTTAATCTGACATAGGTTTAACATAGGTTTAGAATAGAGTAGAATTAACATAGAATAGATAACCAAGATATTAATTAAATTGAAAGATTTAACCTCGCTTTAAGTGTTCGACACCCTACTTACCACGAAACTACTACCGATCGGGTACACTGCCCGTTAAAGTGTTGTTTTTGGTTTAGTCGGCAAAATATAAATTTAAAACTTGAATCAATAAAATATACACCACACAACGACACATTAAGTTTTTGGCTCCGTTGTCGGGGAGTGAAAATTAATCTTATTTTTATTTGATATTTTAGTTTTTAACAATAGATTAGATCTAACCAATAGGATTAGTATAATTTTGATTAGTGTATATTCTTTTATATTCTGTAATATTTGTATATTTGTCTTTAATTGTTTGCTTGTATATATTTGTGTTTAATTGTTTGCATATTTAATTGTTTTTCTTAAATACACTGTTCTGGTCGACATTTGAATACGGCGTATCCACTTCCATCGGATACGGCGTATCCAGTTCTCTGTCCAATACAGCGTATTCATCCCAACTGATTAATACGGCGTATCCACCTCCATTGGATACGGCGTATCGATCGTCTGAAACAGAAACTAAAATCTTGGTTTTCCTATTTGATTTTCGTGCCAAATTTTTTACCTTTCTTCGGAACAAATCCTACTAATTTTTTATCCCTTGTTTCAGGTAGTGCATGACAAGGAGTTCTACTAACGAACTATTCACACCTTACAAAGAACCTGAATGAGAATTTCGAACATCAAAGAGACACTTCTAGACTCTAAGTCTTGAAGAATTGAGATCGCCTGATTTCAATCTACTTTCTGACCAAGAATACTCGGAGGAAGAAGAAGCGGAAGCAATGGCGGAAACCATGGACCAATATGTGACACCCGTGATTTGAGCAGGTTGGTCATATCATAGGAAATGGCTAAGTATTTGTGTGTTTACTTATTTTATGCTTTATGTGGCTATATTTGTGTGTTAGTGATGAACTTGAGATGCGTGTTCATCTCATTTGTGATCAAGTAAGAAGTTTATGTTGAGAATTTCCAATTTTATTCACGTACAGTGATAATGGAAATAAGTGGTATTTGTGACAGTGTTGCGCGGTTAATATGTGGATGTCTAAGCGTTGAATTGATATAGGAAGTATGACCATGTAAGAAATGAGTTTGGTTATATATGAGTGTGTGTTAATTGTGTAAGTAATTATTACGTATACGTATTTTTGTGTTAGTGATTTAAGATAAGATTGGGTTTTGAAAGTGGGGTTAATGTGGAAAATATGACCTATGAGAAGGGAATGAGTTTTGTAAAATATAAGAGTTTTAATGAAATTTCTAAAAATAGGAAGTATGTTGGTGAAATAAAAAGTTATTTTTAGAAAGTAATTTATAAGCAAAATGGTTTACCAAATTAGCTTGGGGTTTTTATAAAAACTTGAGGCATTGAAGGTAATTAATTAATTAATAAAAGATAATTTTTTTATACATGAATAGTAAAATACGAATTTTAGGGGAAATAAGGAAAAAAAAGAAAATCAAAGCCCAATTTAACTAGGACTCTAATTAGGGAATTTTGTATCCTATATATACTAACCCATAATACCCTAAGAACAAAATTTTCCTCCCCTTCTCTTGCATTAGTCGGCCGAATACCTCAAGAAAAGAAGAAGAAAAATTAAGGTTTCGATTTTATGAAGAAACTTTAAGGTATGTTTAGTTTAATTATTGATTTAATTCATGTAACAAGAGTTATGGTGGATCTAGGGTTTCGTAATATTCTTTAAATTAAATTTTATAATCTAATTAGGGTTCTTAGTAATCAGTTAGATGCGAGTTGGTGTATTCGCTAGGGTTTAGATCGCGTTAGAACTTGATTTAGAATAGGGCAGAATTTAGGGCTGTGTTGTTCGGCTATTATCTCAATGATGGTAATAGCTTTTATCAAGTTTTCGGTATCTATGATGTAGCTCAGAGACTCTAGTTTCCAGAACATCCGGCCTTGAAGGTTTTTAAGGTCGGGAAGTCATTTAAATTCGGGTTAGATTTAGGTCATATTACGAGGTGTAAAACCCCCACTTAAAATTTGAATTTAGCTTAGAACTTCTACAGGAGTTTAGTTCTATGTGTCTATTAAAAATCTCCTAAAGGAGAGCTTCTTATTTGGAGTCTAAGTATGGTTTTTAGGTCCAAACTTTTTAGTGTGCGATCAGATCCAAAACTGAGTAGTTAAAAGTTTGATTATTTTTGGGTCACTTAAGAGGGGAAGTAAATTAGTGGAAAAATCATGAAGATAGTAAATTCATGATATTGAACCTCTGATTTTTTCTAAAATTTATAAAGTTCAGTAGGTATGGTTTAGAAAATGGTTAAGTGATGTCAAAATTTTGCATTTATTGGGTAATATTGTAAGACTTTGAAAAGTGTGTATAAATGTTGTTAAGGTTGGTCATGGTGTCTTGTGACCCATTGAGGTAATAAACACCTAGAGACATCCCATCAAATGAATGTTACATGTGCAAAAACATAAAAAATAACGCAATTGGCTTGGTCACGTTAAACACGTGTTTGTTTTGAATTGTTATTTTTCGTGCTAAGATTGAATTTGCTTTAAGCATCAGGTGAGTTTCATTAGCCACCTTTTTCCATGTTTCTTAGAGTGGAAATGGATGTATGAGTTTAAAATGTTTAGTTACTGTGATAATGTGTGTTTTAAAAAAAAAATTAGGCATGGGCTATACGAGACTATTGTATGTTATGTTGCTATTTGGCTACTATGATATGATTGTTGTGCTAGACGTGACCGTACTCAAGCATAGAATGGATTTGTTAGTGGTGAAGCGTGATCCGTCTCATAGCTGGGGATTGTTAATAGTGAGAGTGAACGTCTCGTTTATTGTGGATTGGGATAACGTTTAGTTTTTAATGTTCGTGATCATTGAGCGTAAACGATCTTAATTGGATTGATGTGATGTCATGTTAGCTTGTATGATAGTTCGTTGTATGTCCTGATATGCTATGTTTTATTTATCACAATAAGTGATTTCAAAGCGAGTTATTATTGGCGAGTCTTAACCTATGTGACTCTGCACCAACTTTTTTGACGTTTAAAGCATCATTTCAGGTGAGCTTCAGGGGGATAAATAGAGAGAAGTTGCTAGAAAAGAGACCATTGGATGTCATGGAGTTAATATGCTTTTATGTCTTGATATTGCATTTGTTTAATTATGATACTTGTTGCATCTCATTCTCTAGGCAGAACTTTCGTTTCATCAATAAAGACGACCCTTTTGGATTTTGGTTAGTTTTAATGGGTATTGGTATGACACTTGTGTCTACTTTACACTTATATTTTTCATATTAGAATTCCGCTGTATAGACGATCATTTGTTGTGATGATACCTTTCTCGTACGCCTAGCGTTTTCGCCTTGACGGGGTGTGACAGTAAGTGTCAATTTTTAAACATTATATGGAGTAGAAAATCTAATAGATCAAAGGGTTAAGGTAATTAGGTGTGACAATAGAACTAAGTTCAAGAATAAGGAGATGAATCAGTTTTGTGAGAGAAAAGGTATTAAGAGAGAATTTAGTGTAGCTAGAACTCCTCAACAAAATGGAGTAGCTGAGAGGAAAAATAGAACACTAATTGAGGCTGCTAGGACAATGCTAGCTGATTCTAAGCTACCTACTACTTTTTGGGCTGAAGCAGTTAATACTGCTTGCTATGTGCAAAATAGGGTATTAGTAACTAAGCCTCATAACAAGACCCCTTATGAACTTTTTCTTGGTAGAAAACCAGCTTTAGGCTTTATGAGACCATTTGGGTGTCCTGTTACAATTCTCAATACCATAGATCACTTAGGCAAGTTTGATGGTAAGGCTGATGAAGGATTCTTTGTTGGGTACTCAATCAATAGTAAAGCATTTAGAGTATTCAACAGTAGAACTAGGATAGTTGAAGAGAACCTGCATGTCCAGTTTAGTGAGAATACACCTAATATTGCAGGAAGTGGACCAAATTGGCTTTTTGATATTGATGCACTAACAAAGTCAATGAATTATAAGCCAGTTGTTGCAGGAAATCAGTCTAATGGTAATGCAGGTACAAAAGCATGTGATGATGCAGGTAAAGCTAGAATGGAGACAGTACCTGGCAAAGATTACATTCTGCTACCATTGTGGACTGCTGATCTACCATTCTCTTAAAGTTCAAAGAGTTCTCCTGATGCTGGATTCAAACTTTTAGGAAATGATGAAAAGAAGGTTACCGAAGAACTAGGAAAAGAAGGTGGTGATCCAAGTAAAGAGGGTGAAAGTAATGATCAAGAGAAGGAGGATAATGTTAACAACACTAACACTGTTAATGCTGCTAGCACAAATGAAGTTAATGTTGTTGGTGCAAAAACAAGCATTGAACTTCCAGATGATCCAAATATGCCTGAATTGGAAGATATTGTTTATTCAGATCATGATGAAGATGTTGGTGCAGAGGCTGACATGAACAATTTGGATGCATTTATACCTGTCAGTCCTATTCGAACTACAATAGTACTCAAAGATCATCCAGTTGAACAAATTATTGGAGACTTGAATTTAGCACCTCAAACAAGAAGAATGACAAATAATTTGGAAGAACATGGTTTGACAAAGAGTGTGACTGAACAAGCTATGTTTAGTTCAGTGCAGCAGAGGACCAACCATAAAGACTTTCATAATTGTCTGCTTGCATGTTTCTTATCACAAGAAGAGCCCAAGAAGGTAATTCAAGCATTAAAAGATCCAAGCTGGATAGAAGCTATGCAAGAGGAGTTTCTGCAGTTCAAGTTACAACAGGTTTGGACCTTGATGGATTTACCTAATGGCAAAAGGGCCATTGGTACTAAATGGGTGTACAGAAACAAGAAAGATAAAAGAGGCATTATGATTAAGAATAAAGCAAGATTGGTTGCACAAGGATACACACAAGAAGAAGGAATTGATTATGATGAGGTTTTTGTTCCTGTTACTAGAATTGAAGCATATAGGTTATTCTTAGCATATGCCTCATTTAAAGACTTTGTGGTGTATCAGATGGATGTTAAGAGTGCTTTTCTTTATGGTAAGATTGAAGGGGAAGTCTATGTTTGTCAACCACTAGGATTTGAAGACCCAGACTATTCTGATAGAGTATACAAAGTAGAAAAGGCACTTTATGGATTGCATCAAGCTCCTAGAGCTTGGTATAAAACCTTGTCAACTTATTTGTTGGACAATGGGTTTCATAAAGGGAAGATAGACAAGACTTTATTTATCATAAGGGACAAAGATGATATTCTGTTAGTTTAAGTGTATGTAGATGATATCATTTTTGGCTCTACAAATAAGTCATTATGCACTGAATTTGAGAAGATGATGCATAAGAAGTTTCAAATGAGCTCTATGAGTGAACTCACATTCTTCCTAAGACTGTAAGTAAAGCAGAAGGAAGATGGAATTTTTATCAGTCAAGACAAGTATGTGACTGAGATTTTGAAGAAATTTGGTTTTACTGATGTCAACACAGCAAGCACGCCTATGGAAACTCAAAAGATTTTGCTCAAGGATGAAGATGGTGAAGAAGTGGATGTTCATTTATATAGATCAATGATTGGTTCATTGATGTATCTTACTTCTTCAAGACCTGATATTATGTTTGCAGTGTGTGCATGTGCAAGATACCAAGTCAACTCAAATATTTCACATCTTCATACTGTAAAAAGGATATTTTGGTACTTAAAGGTCAACCAAAATTAGGTCTTTGGTATCCAAAAGATTCTCCTTTTGATTTGGTAGCATACACTGATAGTGATTATGCTGGAGCAAGCTTGGATAGGAAGTCTACAATAGGAGGTTGTCAATTTCTTGGAAGTAGATTGATATCATGGCAGTGCAAGAAACAGACAGTGGTTGCAAATTCCATAACAAAAGCTGAATATGTGGCTGCTTCAAGTTGCTGTGGACAAGTGCTTTGGATTCAGAATCAATTACTTGATTATGGGTACAATTTCTTGCATACCAAAATCTTTATTGATAATAACAGTACTATTTGCATAATTAAAAATCATGTTTTTCATTCAAAAATGAAGCATATAGAGATTAGACATCACTTTATTAGGGATTGCAATGAAAAGAAGTTGATTCAAATGGTTAAAATCCATACTGACAAGAATGTTGTAGATTTACTTACAAAAGCTTTTGATGTAAGTAGATTTCAATATTTGATTGCTAGTATTGGAATGCTAAATCCTTAAAATCTTTTATCTCTTTATGTTTTTGTAGAATTTTGTATGAATTAGTACTGTTATTCATGTCATTAAAAGTTTCTGCTGTTAAGTATAATTAGTGCTGCTAGTTATACTTAATACTGCTAAGTTAATGCTGTTAGTTATACTTAATACTGCTGGTATAATTAACATTGTGAAAATTGTGAGAAAAAGAATTGAGAGAGTTGGTGAGAATAAAAACAGAAAGAGAGATGTGTGGAATAAAAACAGACAGAGAGTTTTGGTGAGTAAAAGAATTGAGAGAATTTGTGAGTTGAAAAACAGAAAGAGAGTTGTTTAAAAACAGAAAGAGAGAATTGTGAGTAAAAAGAATTGAGAGAAATCAAAAACAGACAGAGAGTTTTTGTGAGCTAAAATGTTAATTTGATGATGGAAAAGCTGATTAGAATGGAATTGGAGTTAATGCTGGTGATTCAAAGTTAATGCTGCTAGGCATAAACTTACTGCTGCTGGGGAAAGTTAATGCTGCTAGGCATAAACTTACTACTGCTGTTGAAAGTTAATGCTGCTAGGCATAACTTACAACTGCTGGTGATAGTTTAAAAAAAAAATTTTTTTAATGTTGTTGAGGGTTGTGGGCTCATAAATATCTTCGATTAAGGGTTTCATTCACTCATTTAATCCACTTCATTCAATCATATACTACTAATCACCAATCCCTAACTCAATATCTCAGTCCATCGTCAAAACCCAACACAATGACGACCCTACAGTTTGCTGATACTCATAATTTAGTCGTGTTTTTGGCTAAACCCACTAAAAGTGAAGGGTTTGAGCAGATAGTGGATTTTCTTAATGCACACACTATCAAGTATGCACTAATGGTTAATCCTACGATCTATACTTCATGTATTGAACAATTCTAGGCTACTATCAAGGCAATAACTGTCAATAGGGAAGTACAGTTACAAGCCCTAGTGGATGGGAAGAAGATAATTGTTACTAAAGCATCTATTAGAAGTGACCTTCAACTGAATGATGAGGAAGGTATGGATTTATTGCCAAATGCTACCATTTTTGAAGAACTTACAAGGATGGGGTTGGAGGTGGTCGGGCTGTCGGGGTGCTCCGGTTTAGAGGTGGTGGGGGTGTATGAAAAACTTTCATAGAAGCTTACATTCTATAAGGCATTCATTTCTCCTCAACGGAAATTCCTTCATACCATTTTGCAATGTCTAAGTGCTAAGACTACTACATGGAATGAGTTTAGTAGCACTATGGCATCTTCAATTATCTGCTTAGCTACAAACCAGAAGTTCAACTTTTTAAAGTACATATTTGAAAGTATGGTGAAGAACTTGGATAATGCTGGTAAATTCTTGATGTATCCAAGGTTTGTACAAGTCTTTTTGGATAAACAACTAGAGGGGATGTCAAGTCACAAGAGGATTTATGTTACACCCTCTCACACTAAGAAGATCTTTGGAAATATGAAGAGGGTAGGAAAAGGTTTTTCAAGAAGGGAAACACCTTTGTTTCCAACAATGGTGGTGCAAAATCAAGCTGAAATGGGTGAAGGTTCAACAATACCAACTGATCCCCATCACACACCCACTATTATTCAACCATCAACATCTCAACCCCAAAAGAAATAAAGATCAAGAAGGCCAAAGAGAAAGGACACTAAGGTACCTCAGCCTAGTGGTGCTACAACTAATATTGCAGATAAGGCTGTCTATGAGGAGAGGGATGACTGTTTGGAAGGGCTACCACTTCTGCTACTGGCTTAGATACAGACCAGGACATGGGTAACATCAATAAGACCCAATCCAAGGCAACACCTAATGAACCAAGTTCCCAGGAACTAGTTTAGGTGGTGGTCCCAGGCGCCAAGAAACCATGGGGGATACAATTGCTCAGACTAGGTCTGAGAATGTATCTAAATTTTCCAATGATCCACTGCTCGTAAGAGGTAACACACTTCGAAGTGGTGAGGATAGATTGAAACTTCAGGAATTGATGGAATTATGTACCAACTTGCAAAATAGAGTTATTGATCTGGAGAAAACAAAGACTGCTCAAGCTCAGGAGATTACAAGTTTAAAACTGAGAGTCAAGAAGTTAGAGAAGAAAGGAGGATCAAGAACTCACAAGCTCAAAAGATTATACAAGGTTGGTAGATCTGCAAGAATAGTTTCCTCTGATGAAGCTAGTTTGGGTGATCAGGAGGATGCATCCAAACAGGGGAGGAAAATTGATGACATTGATAAAGATGCAGAGATTACATTGGTTGATGAAACTCAAGGGAGGTATGGTGATGATATAATGTTTGATGTAAGTGATCTTGCTGGTGAAGAAGTATTTGTTGCAGAACAAGGAGTGTCTGATAAAGATGTGAACTTAAGTGTTGATGAAGTCACTTTGGCTCAAGCACTTGCAGCTTTGAAAAGTGCAAAAGTTCAGGAAAAAGCCAATGTTGTAGAAGAGCCAAGTGAATCAATAACAACAACACCAACACTTACACAAACCAACAATGCTTCTACAATAATTCAGCTTTACACATAGACAAGGCTAAAGGGCTTGTTATTCATGAAGAGGAGCAAGCAACTACACCAACAGTTTCTTCACAACAACCATCACAGGCAAAGATTCAGGACAAGGGTAAAGCAAAAATGATTGAACCTGAACCTGTGAAGAAATTGTCAAAGAAAGATCAACTCAAGCTTGATGAGGAAGTGGCTCAAAGGTTACAAGCTGAATTTGATGAACAAGAAAGGATTGAAAGAGAGAAAGCTGAAGCCAACATTGCCTTGAAAGAAACATGGGATGATATACAGGCAAAGATTGAGGCTGATTGCTTATTGGCTGAAAGATTGCAAGCAAGAGAACAAGAAGAGTTGACCATTGAAGAAAGGGCTATATTGTTTCAACAACTCTTAGAGAAAAGAAGGAAACACTTTGCAGCAAAAAGAGCAGAAGAGAAAAGGAACAGACCACCAACAAAAGCTCAACAAAGGAGTATCATGTGTACTTATTTGAAAAACATAGAAGGATGGAAGCCCAAAGATTTAAAGAGCAAGTCTTTTGCAAATATTCAAGAATTATTTGACAAAGCAATGAAAAGGGTGAATACCTTTGTTGACTACAGAACTGAGTTGGTTGAAGGAAGTTCAGAGAAAGCTGAAGCAGAGATAGCACAAGAGAGTAGTTCAAAGAGAGCAGGAGATGAGCTAGAACAAGAAAGTATTAAGAAGCAGAAGGTGGATGAGGATAAAGAGACAGTAGAGCTTAAAAGTCTGATGGAAGTCATTCCTGATGAAGAGGAAGTAGCAGTTGATGCTATTCCTTTGGCTACTAAGCCTCCAAGCATTGTTGACTGGATAATCCACAAAGAAGGAAAGAAAAGATATTACCAGATAATCAAGGCTGATGGAAGTTCAAAGATATACTTAGTTGTCACACCCCGCCAAGGCGGAAACGCGAGGCGTAACGTCAAAGTAAATCAGCTGTTATATATATATATATATATAGAGACCGGTGCTTCACGAAGAGCGTAGCAGAAATGCTAAATGAAAACGATTTCACGTACACAATGTGTCGTGTACTCTACTAGCACAGTATAATCATATTCTCTCATCGACATTAAGCAGGATAGTGGTAGATAGCCAGTGAGAGATATCTCACATCCATAATCCCGCTCCTCATTTGAGTATAGTTTGTGTAGAGGGAGATATAGAGGGGAGAGTTCTGGCAAGTCGTGCACATTTAGAGATTAGAACATGGAAGATAAAGAGGGGAGATTGCAGGGCTTTATGTTCGGGACCCTGGTGACAAGAAGTGATAAGTACGTTAGTAGCTCAATGTGTGATCATGGATGAGAAGTCTATAGGGCGCGCAATAGAGAGCAAAGTGGATAGTACATAGAGTGAGTGGAGGTGGTTTCTCAGATAGAAGGACGGCTTGGTGTGCCAGATGGAAAACAGTTTTGAGAGGTGACTCGGCATAGTGTCTCTGTGATCGGATAGCTGCGGATTTGTTATTGTAGAGTTTTCATAACGTCGCACTCATATAGAGTGTATATGCCACTCCCACACACTGTGCGCGAATTAGTGTTTTTAGTGGCTCACTGTTTGTTTGGTTCTCTTTGCTGTAATAGTAGTCTTGAGTGTGTGAGTGATAAGAGTTGTGTCATATTAGGTAGTGTTATAAAACTCGGCACCTTAGATGCGCAGTGAGTGAGTGTGGAATTATAGAAGAATATCCGCAGTAAGATATGAATAATTGTAGTGTTTAGGTGTACATGATTGTCTGCAGCCCTTGGCCTTTTTAAAAGGAAAATAGAAGTTTGGAAAATGCAATTTCAGTCCCTCTGATTGTTTAAACCATTTTTCTTTTATATAACCATTTTTAAAAGTGACAATTTTAGTCCCTAAGGTTTATAAAAAGTTGTTTTTGGGCCTTTATTGGGCTTTGGTTATGTATTGTTCAATTTTATTTTAAATGTCCCCATATTTATTATAAATGGTCCAAACATTTAATTTTTTTTACATTTTCCCCAATTATTGTTACTTTTCCCAAATCTTGTTACTTCAATATAACAATTTCTAAACATTCTACAACCTTATATTTATTTAAATTTATACCTCATTCCTCTTAATTTCTCTATCCCTTTATTCATTTCCAACAAATATCAATCTCTACACAATACCAATCACACAAAATTTCTATAATACATTTAAATCTTTCCCAATTATTACTACACATACATCAATCAAAAACAAAATTTCTTACCTTCCCACTCATTTGAATATCAATCAACCCACAAATAAAACTTCACAACCTTCACATTTAAAATACATAAAAAAATATCTAGATGACCTCTCTCTATCTACTCTATTGTCCCAAGTGTGTCCTTACTAGTAGTCTGATCCTTCTGAATCGCGTTCAATCATCGCCAACCAGAGAGAATGACACCGTCCTCTCTAGTCCATAGCCTAGACAAAGAACCTGCAGTTCATCTCGTGTATGTGAGAAGCCTAGTGCACTCACGCTCAAATCTCACGTAGACATCTGACTAACACAACGTCGTCTACTCAGTTGATTCATCATGTGTCCCAACACCACCTACTACATTCTTCAGACATATATCGCTACGTGTCGACTACGACTTTATGCACACAAAATCAATTGTCCACCGCTATAGTAGAGTAATCTCGAAAAGAGTCATACACATGATAGTACGCTTGAAATGACATGATAACTGTGTAAACTTACTATACTATACATCCAAACTCTTGTGAATACTTGAAAGTGACTCACATGCACAGTGTGTCGAACACATTCTGCTATTCTCAGTGTCATATGGTAGTTTCTTATTATTCAGATCACTGACAATGTCCATAGTTCACCACCGTCAGGAGAGCGTAGTCGACAACTTGTGCACACCTCAGATCCTCTCGCTGCTCTCCCTATCTCGTACTTGAGACTTATCTGGATTGCTACTGACCTCTGACCTGCAGACTGTATCAGATACACTCTACGAACTCGTGTCTTTATTCTCTTATCTTGATATCACACTATACATAATCTGATCCATCTATACTATGGTCCAACTATCTGTATACCAACGTACCCTAATCTGATGAAGGAATCCACCCTACAGCCAAGAAACTCTCTCGAAGTAACATACACTCAACAAAACAGCCTTGATAAGATACCCGACCATTTGGCATGGTGTTACTCCATAGTCAGAGCCTCCGTTCCAACCTCTACTTGAAGTTCTCATATATCTCCCTCAACCCAATGAATCTAGTCAAAATTATATATACAGCACTATAACCTCTCACACATGTACCCATCTCGTTACCTGAGCTATCCTTGCAAGAGATAAACGACTCGAATTATGCCATCACACTCCAGATCGAGAAATAGTCTAACATCGAACATATTGCATGTCGTAGAAAATCCAACCCTTGCTTGCAAAACTCTTGCTCTGAGTGCCACCAACCAGACTCAAATGTGATCTTTGCAGAGTTTCCAAGAATTGGATCGACTCAGTCATACTGAATGGAGAGAGGGTACCTGGTTCCAATGCAAGACAGATAGGCTCACTTGCTGTAATCGGAGACTCAAGAAGTACTGTTTGTGTGTGTCTGAAGTCAGTGTGATGAGATGTCAATACACTAGGTGACCCCTTCAGTAGCCAAATTTCAGGCACTAGGAACGTGTCTGGTGTCACATAACTATCTCCTCTGTAGATGATCGCGGAGATGCTTGTAGCTATTCAATAGATCATTATACTTTAGATCTTCCACAGAATAGTGTCACTACTCTCAGCGTCGCCTCCTTTAGAGGGAGTGATCTTTCTATTTCACGTTCATTAAAAGTTTTGCCTGGACACATATACTCGTGCACTACGGAGTCTAAGTCACACAGTGTGTCGCATCACACTATCAATGCTGAAGCCAAAACTTGTCACACCGACTCTACAATGTCTATATCGCTTGAATATGTGCTAGTGTAACTCTTCGTTAATTTCTCGTGTCTACTGTTGCACATCGCTTTCTCGCCACCTACGGTTACGTGTTGAGAGTTTGTTCGGAATAGAATCATAGACATCTCAATAATATTACATGTGTATATCTCACCTAGTGTGATAAATAATGTATGAGATCTTTCTATCTGTCGCAAATCGAGACGGAAATGAAATAGTTCAATGTGTCCTATATCTGTGTGGACTACCAGGCTACTCGTAACTCCCACTTGAGTTGTCTTATGTCGAGCTATCAACTATGTTGTATCTCTCTTCTAAACCAAGAAGAGTTCTAGATCACGCTCTGTGAGACACTTGTAGTGCCTGCTACACTCGCACGCGCGCCAGATGTTTCTCCATCGATAGATATGGATCGTGGAGTCTAACATATATAGAATGGTCTATCAAGTAAAGCATTAAGATCCCGCGCGGAGTTGGCTTGAGAGGAGAAACGATCCCAGTGTATATAGTCAACAGTTATGGATGATGAAAGAAGTTCTCTGTGATAGTTCGTAATGATAGATATGGTATATAATCTAGTACTTCACCGTGATAGCTCATAAATAACATGTAGAATATATGTTCAAGTCTCGTTATTCCAGTGTGAGCCTTTGAGTAACCTCATACGTTGTATGGTGTGTCATCTCGCAATCAACAGTTCAGTGACGATTCGCATATCTCACTGATTTCACATTTGTCAAGCTGGCACTTACCATGTGATAGAACGAGATATGTGTATCGCTCTTAAGATTTTCGCTAGGAGTAAGAAGTTTGAGATGCTGTGTCTTGTCACCGTGCAGTCGTGTAAGTAGTGATTGGTACTCTTATCGCTGTTGATGTATACCACGCTTAGAGGGCTCTGGTGTCGCGAATTAGATTCGGGAGTCTCGTTGTGTGGATACATGGTGATAGTATCGACGCGTGCTATCACACAGTGCATATCTGACTCTCTGCTCTCACTAAACCTTGTTGCTATGTGGTATTGTGTGTTGCGCCTCGACCTGTCTGTATATTCTGATAGTTGTGAGTACAGATGCTAGGCCTCAGCTGTGTAAAATAGTGGGCCTCGATTATAACGTCGCAGTTAGAGCACATCAGATCTGTAAGAGCGCAGAGATGATCTTACTTCGTATATGAGTGTTTGAGGAGAACAGACTTAGAATGTTACATGTGTAATTCATCTCACGCTCAGAACTTTACGTCGGATGTGTGTGTAGTTGAGTAACTGGCTTTTCGGTGTGCATGTGCTGTAGGTGTAGTGTAGAGATCGCTTAGATCAAAAATTTTGTGTGTATTGTAGGGAGAGTGGTTGTTCATACTGTGTGAGAAATGCCAGTGCACTTCCCTCAGTAGTTGAGCTCGTAGACAGTGCGTGAGGATACTCATTGCTCGAGTCTGCTCTCTTAAAGAACTTGTACGCGTTGAGTTCTCGACGTGTTCTATGCTGCGTGAGTACCTCCTTGTAGTATCGTGACTCGTGACTGATAGCGTTGCTACAGATAGATGAGAAATCGATGCTGGTCGGCTGTACTCCGAGAGATTCTCTTTTTTTTCTCTCCTTATGGCGGGCCAAATTTATGAATGGGAGGGTTAGGGGTTTTAACCTTGTATTTATAAGCACCTAGATAGAATCCTAACCTACATCTAATTAGGTCTTAGAGATAAACTAGGATTCTAAACATAGATATATATTATTTTTTTTCCTTTTTTTTTATACCGGCCGAAATATATATATATATTTTATATTTACAATTAAAACCTTAAGTTTTTATAAAAATTTTAATTAATTTGACTACACCTTTTTATTTAAACGTAGTTTACTACCTTTCTAAAAATAATTATTCATTTCTAACCTAACTTTCTAAAATTAGAAATTTTACATTTTCTTAATCTAACCACTTAAACCTAAACCAAACTTAAATAACATAACACTAAATACATTATTCGTATAAATTGCTGTGTATGTCGAGAGCTAGAGCTCATTAAAGAGAACCTCAGAAAGCACTGTGTGTTATGTTGATGGCACGTGACTGAGTTGTGTGTGAGAAGAGTGTTTGTGTGTTCGAGCGAGATCGGCCTTGAGCATTCCCCTAATCTCAGGCGCTAATCCTGCTACAAACCTCTTGATGCATGCCGACTCTGGTGTCACCAGATGTGGAACCAGTTTGGCCAGTTCATGGAACCGATCCGTGTAGGCTGCATGGTTGGCTCCTACCATCTTATGATTCCAAAATTCATTCTCTAAACCTTCTCCATTTCATTTACTCTAGGACAAAATTCCTCCACCAGCAAGCCTTAAATGATCATTCCAGGGTCATGCCAATTGTCTGCTTCACGGCCTCTTGCCATGGATTTAAGCTGTTCCACCATGTCAGTGCCTTGTTAACAAACAAACTGGCAGCATACTTCACTTTTTGATTCTCCGAACACCAACTATTGTCAAGTACATTCTCCATCTTCTCAATCCAGCGGGTAAGTGCTATAGCACCTCCCTTTCCGTCATACTCCTTAGGGCCACACGCCTGAAATCCCTTGTAGGAACACCCATTGTTCCCACCATTCCCATTGTTGTTATTTCCATTGTTGTTGTTATTTCCATTGTTGTTGTTATTTCCATTGTTGTTGTTTGTCACTTGAGTAACGATCTGGGGAATGATATTTTGCAATTGCTGCGCAATGATGGCAGCGATGTCGGGTTGCCCATTTTCGTTGTCATTAGTCTGTGTTCGAACCATTCTGAGTAAGATAGTATTAACGCACTTTAGATGAGGGAAAAGGGTTTTTAACCCAACTATCCTATCAGCATAACATCATAACCATACAAAACACATGCATAAACACTCATCCAACCAGCATGTTGACACCAGAGCCGTGTAATCATACTTGCAAGTCCACTTGTGTTTGTGCGCTTATTAAATTATGTTGGCCTAACATAATTATTAGAGCCCCCCTTTCACAAGTGTACTCCCTCCTATGAAGACACTTCTCAATATCAACAAGAATCATACCACATAAGTGACATTGGCAAACCACCACATATAAAAACTTAAAATTTCAAAGAGAATCACACATTTCATATCATAAAAAATCGAACAAATCCAATATTCAAAATAACATACCTAACATAATTCAAACCAAGACGAACCAATTCAAAAGAAAATCATAAGGTCTTAGAGTTCATAACGAGACAAAACTAAGCACAACTCAAATTCTATTACTACTACCAGTATCCCCCAACTCATAGTCTTTAGACTATCACGCACACACGCGCAGCGTTGATTTAAAGCGAAATCGATAAATTATCTGACACCTCATATTTTACTTGTTCCCAGTATATCATCATCCTTTTAATTTCTTTCTCTTTATCAGTTAGCTAGTACTCATGAAACTTCCCAGTGTATCTAGTAACCACCCCCGTTCTTTGTCACAATTGTCACTATTTTCTCCACCTCTCTTCCCTCTAATAATTCTATAGTCAATCTTTCTTCCACTTTGCATGGGTAGAATTGCATTTTTTAAGGTTAATTGGTATTGGTAATCTTGCGGCTAATCGGCTTACCCATGCGTGGGTGGATCGTGTCCTTGGTTAGTAATATCCCTTAGTACCTGTCGCAAATGGCGACTCCATTACAGAATTCTTAGGAAGAAAGAGAGACATAGCTAATTTTTCAGAAAATAAGCACACTATATAGGTAAAGGCAATCAAAATAGCTAAAGAACAAAGTCAACTAACCAAGGAAAAATAATAAATCATACATTAAGGGGGGGAAAACGCTACTAGATATTACTACTAAATGCTTAAGAATAAATTTAAAAAAAAAAATTATAAAAAAAAAAAAAACCCTGACATGATATTCTACTTGAGGACTCCTAGGTATAGTCTAAGGCTCATCCCACCTACTTCTCTATAACCAATGGCTCTGATACCAATCTGTCACACCCCCCGCATAGGACAGAAACACGAGCGTAAAATCTAAGATATTATCACAACACAATGGTGTCTACTATAGAGAAATCTAAATGAAAGAAATAATCAAATGGACACTATGTGTCATGACAATACCCAACACAAGATAGAGGAGTCTTGCATTACTAAAGTAATGTCATACACGAAACAAAATAATCCAAATACTAACAATCTCCAACAATCAAGTATCAAGCAAAACAAATGTCATAACTGAAAAGACTAGAAAAGACAACTCCACAAGCAATGCCTAGGGTCTCTCTAGCCACTCTTCCTAACATCCTTCTTATCATCCTGATACTCACCTGAAAATGATGCTTAAAACGTCAACATAAAGTTGGTGAGAGTCATAGGTTTAAGACACGATATAAATCCAATTAAATCATTACTGTGATAAATGAAAACACTACATGACAATAAATGAACTACCATATAAGCTATCATGTAAACCAAATCAAATCCAATCCAAACCAATACCATTCACACGATTACGAGACGTCTCTATCGCAGAACTACTCCAATTGATCACTAAGCCATGGAGCATACCACAAATCCACTCTAATTGATCACTAAGCCATGGAGCGTATCACATCACAAACATGTAGCACATAACATATAATAGCCACATAAAGTCCATGCATCACTTTAAACACATTATCACAGTAATCAAAACATTTCCATACTAGCATCATTTCCATCCCAAGTTTAAAACGAAGTAAAAGTGGGACTATGAAACTCACCTTAGCTTAGCTTAATCCAAAAAGGTTCCAAGAAGCTTCACAAAGATCTAAATAACAAAACGTACGGATATTAACATCACTTTGGTCATCACTCCAATAGGGTGTAACCTCAACTATGATGGATTCTAAGCGATCTATCAATGTTCTAAACTCATTTTGTACCTTTTTAAATTCTTACATAACTAGCTTACACTTTATTCTTACACTTTCAATTTTCTGGATTTGAGCAGAATTTTAGACTCACTTGCACGCCCTAAACGCACCACTTATACATCTTTATAATTCTTGGAAAATTCCACAGGTTACTAATATGACTTATAAACCCCCAATTACACCCCCAAAGCTCATACTCTTTTATAAATACCCTTTAGAAAATCATAACACCAAGTGTCCAAAATTCGAATAGTAACAGACACCCTAAAAGTTTGATGTTAGCTGACCATTTTAAACACCACCCCATACTTAGCCAAAAATCAGGGGTCACACACAACATATGAAATGACTTCCACGTGAATATTAGCCCTTGAGAAGGTGTCTAAGTATTTTTAGAAAAATCAAAACCCTAACTGAAACCCGTCAGAAAATTCACTGTTTTGCACACTTATCTTATAAAAATTATTTGACAACCTTCCCGACCACGAAAACTCTTGGGGCTGGATTCTTTGGAAAGAAGACTCAGAGGGATACTGTTTAAAAAAAAGAAACTCTTAAATATCATTCTTCATCATAGAGAAAATCGCTCGTGAACACAGCCCTAATTCTGCTCAACCCTAAATCAAGATTTCATGCAAACCCTAACATGTAATTTGCATGGTTATGCCCCTAATTCAATTCTAATCAATACTATTAACATTAATTACTCATTAAGATCTGTATTTTATTAAAACCCTAATCCATCATAATTAAGCTATAAGAATTAAAAGATTTAAAGAGGTTTAATATATTTACCTTGATGATTAGCACCTAAACCACACACTTGAATGATCTTGGACCTAGCTCTTGAAATCGACTCTCTCCTAGGGTTTGGGGGCTGAAAACTCACGGCACACAAGGGGAAAAGGGAGAACTAGGGCTTTGCTTATATATGCATCTAATTTGAGTCCTAGTTTAGTTAAAATTGTAATTAGTTAAGTCTTTAGTTTTTTTTTCTCTTTTTTTTAGCCGACGCCCAACACCCCTATTTATTATTTTTATATATTTTTTTATAAAATCATTAATTTACTTATTTACTTCATTTCCTTAAGTTTTTATAAAAACTTAAGCTAATTTGATTAAACCTTTTTACTTAAACGCTACTTATTAACCTTTCTAAAAATAACTTTCATTTCACCAAACCACTTTCCATTTTTAGAAAGTTTGCCACCAACTTCCATATTTCACTCACTTATTTCATTTCTAAAATGCCACAATTATCATGTAACGCTTAACACTAAATCATCCTACTATTGACGTAGCATTACATGCAATACGCCAATCCTTTCTATTATCACAAAACGCAAACAAATGGAATACTCATAATCCAACACAAACATACTCAAAATGAGATGCCCATACACCTCAAAATGATATCATGCACATACTTAACTCACTTAGCACACATAAAATCACATAGCACACACTTAAACACATAAAATGAACTCTTAGCCATACTTAATAGTATAAACTAACCTGCTCAAATCTCGGTTGTCACAGTGGGTATCAACTTAATACTTCATCACTTCAAGAAAGACGTATGGTATCAGAGTAGCGGAAGTCTTGAAACATGTACTTGAGCTTTCATGATGTAATTACATATGTCGGTCGAGTATGAGCATGTGGTATTGGCTACGAATTGTCATCGGGAAACTGCTACCACTGTCAGGAAATCTGCATGAATGGGTTAGTGATAAAAAACATATATAGACGAAAGTGGCTTTGTCACTTCGTCGAATACAGTTGTAACAACCACGGTTCCCCGTTAATCAGTATAAATACTGCCTGTGATCAGGTAGAATTCCGAAGAATCTCCTTGACAGGGTTTCATAGCTGCACTAGCCGTTCTCATTACCGGAGCATCTCAAAGCAGACAACATGTTAAGAGTGAACTGGTAAGTTACTATCTTCCCGATTAAGCCGTCAATTCGTGTTCAACTTTCCTATGTCCATATAACTTTGTGAGGCTTCCCATGGACATAAGATTGAAAATTGATTTAGAAAATCAGTCGGTGTGTTAAGATGCAAACGGTTTTTATAACACACCAACAATTTTAACTTTTTTAAATTCATACGTCAATTCATAAGCTGGACTGAATCGATATCCAGTATCACAAGTTCGATCCGTGTAGGATCTCACAAGTCACCTACCAAGAGCTTGTTTGATGTTGGCTCAAGCAGGATTTCCATCTTCACTGTGAATACTTAAGTATCACTCGGATGTTCTGGAAAAATCACAAGGATAATGCGTAGGACTCTTGATATATTTCTTGTTTTCACATTGTGTGAATTAGCAAGCATATTTTAGATAAGTGTCCTAATGAGATTTATGGATGATCTCTTTTACGGCTCTAGACTCGATAGTGCACCTTTGGTTTTAGTAATCGGAGGATGGAGCAGACTGCTACCTATTAAATACCAACTAACTCGGAGTGAGAAAGTCGATAGAAATGCGTGTAATCTCTGTGAGAAATGAAACAAGAGTCTGTTGAGAGACCTTGAGTGGCTAGGGAAGGTTGTGCATTGCGTCATTGGGTCCATGACGATTGTCTTCAATACCAGACAACAACTTAGTGTTTCTGACAGTTTATGTATTGACCCGGTTTCTGCCCAAGTGTATGTAGGGCTTCTTTCTTTTCACCCTTTATCCTTATAATTCTTTTTCATTCTTCAACCCTTTCAGTGCTTACCAAGACTTCATGACTAGTACCTTGTTGGGTTTGTTCTAGTACTAGCTCCATTTCAGTCGGCACTATTCCCTTATTCTCAATTTTACTCATTTTTTATATCATACCTATGGACTTCTACACTAACTAGTGGAATGTCCCTAGGTAGATCCCTCCGATTCAGGCTGTATCGTGGGAACGAATACCTAATCCTAACCACCTTATAATTCCAAGTAATTACAAACATGGTCGGTCTTTTGGTATTATTCTCACACCAATCAAAATTTCTCCCCCTCAATATGTGCATCGATATTCAATAATGTTTAACACATGAAGGGTGAAACTTGCACATGAGTTCTTAAAATCACATCTTTAGCCACATATTTTAATCACATTTTCTCCGCTTATCAAAATGTCAAATCTCTTGATATTTTGAATATCAATTGATTCAAATATTAATGGTTTCAGGGAAAAAATGTCCAATTATGAACAAGCCGTATTAGGAACATTATTAAATGCTCCCCCTCAATTTATGAGGATTATATATATATATATATATATATATATATATATATATATAGTGTTGAGTATGTTAATTTTTTTTTGAATTTATTGTAAAATTCTAGAAAATTCATACTCAAACACTATTTATATTGCTTACTATTATAAGTCTAAACTACATATTCACAAGATAAGATTTTGAGATTGGACCTGACGATTAAACGGTACGCATCATAAGTTTGTAGTCCATCTCGAGTTCCCTTGCACCAACTAATCTCTCCATATTTCTGATGATTTCCCTCTCTCTCAGCTGCTTAT
>BQNB010064032.1:7323-35461 GCA_026074375.1 Tanacetum coccineum | reverse complement strand
AAGGTAATTCATGCATTAAAGGATCCAAGCTGGATAGAAGCTATGCAGGATGAGCTACTGCAATTCAAATTAAAAAAGGTTTGGACTTTGGTGGATTTACCAAATAGAAAAAGGGCTATTGGGACTAAATAGGTCTACAGGAACAAGAAGGATAAAAGAGGTATTATGATTAAGAATAAAGCAAGATTGGTTGCTTAAGGGTACACACAAGAAGAAGGGATTGACTATGATGAAGTCTTTGCCCCTGTTGCCAGAATTGAAGCAATAAGGATATTCTTAGCATATGCCTCATTTAAAGACTTTGTGGTGTACCAGATGGATGTCAAAAGTGCTTTTCTGTATGGTAAGATTGAAGAGGAAGTCTATGTTTGTCAACCACCAGGATTTGAAGATCCAGACTTCCCTGACCGAGTATACAAAGTAGAAAAGACACTTTATGGATTGCATCAAGCTCCCAGAGCTTGGTATGAAACCTTGTCAACTTATTTGTTGGACAATGGGTTTCAGAGAGGAAAGATAGACAAGACTTTGTTTATATGAAGGGTCAAAAGTGATATTCTATTAGTTCAAGTATATGTGGATGATATCATTTTTAGTTCTACAAAGAAGTCATTATACATTGAGTTTAAGAAGATGATGCATAAGAAGTTTCAAATGAGCTCTATGGGTGAACTCACATTCTTCCTAGGACTGCAAGTGAAGCAGAAGGAGGATGAGATTTTTATCAGTCAAGACAAGTACGTGACTGAGATTTTGAAGAAATTTGGTTTTAGTGATGTCAAGACAGCAAGCACACCTATGGAAACCCAAAAGGCTTTGCTCAAAGATGCAGATGGTGAAGATGTAGATGAACATTTATATAGATCAATGATTGGTTCATTGATGTATCTAACTTCTTCAAGGCCTGATATTATGTTTGCAGTATGTGCTTGTGCAAGATTCGAAGTCAATCCTAAAGTTTTACATCTTCATGCTATGAAAAGGATCTTTAGATACTTAAAGGTCAACTAATGTTGGGCTTTGGTATCCTAAGGATTCACCTTTTGATTTGGTGGCATATACTGACAGTGACTATGCAGGAGCAAGTTTAGATAGGAAATCCACAACATGAGGTTGTCAGTTCCTAGGGTGTAGGTTGATTTCATGGCAATGCAAGAAGCAGACTGTGGTTGCTAATTCCACAACTGAAGCTGAGTATATAGCTGCTTCCAATTGTTGTGGACAGGTGCTTTGGATCCAAAATCAATTGCTGGATTATGGATATAACTTTATGCAGACTAAGATTCATATTGATAATGAGAGTACTATTTGCATAGTGAAGAACCTTGTTTTTCACTCAAAGACAAAGCACATTGAGATTAGGCATCACTTTATCAGAGATTCCAATGAGAAGAAGCTTATTCAGATGATAAATATTCACAGATATTAGAATGTTGCAGATTTGCTCACAAAAGCATTTAATGTTAGCAGATTTCAATATCTGATTGCAAGTATTGGAATGCTTAACCTCTGAAGTATTGATTGAGGGGAGGTTAATTGTGTTCATATGCAACGGATTATACAACAAATGATGATTTGAATGGGATGAAAAAGCTGCTAATGATGAAAATCAAGTTCGTGCTTTTAGGCTAGCCTTTCTAATTGTAAGTATAATTAGTGCTGCTAGTTTATACTTGAATACTGCTATGTTAATGCTTTGTTAGTTATAATTACTACTTGTTTGTAAAATTAACATTGTGTGTATTGAGAGAAAATTGGGAGCATAAAAACAAAAGAGAGATGTGTTAACTAAAAAATAGAAAGAGTGCCTTTGTGAGCTAAAAGAAATGAGAGAAATTAGTGAGCATAAAAACATAAAGAGATATGTATGAACTAAAAATAGAAAGAGTGACTTTGTGAGCTAAAAGAAATAAGAGAAATTGGTGAGAATAAACACAAAAAGAGAGTTGTGTGATATAAAAACAGATAGAGTGAATTGGTAAGAAAAAGAATTAAAAGATATAGTGAGAATAAAAACAGAAAGAGAGCTGTGTGATATAAAAACAGATAGAGTGAATTGGTGAGAAAAAGAATTTAGAGATATAGTGAGTATCAAACAGAAAGAGAGCTTGTGGAATCAAAATTGATGTGTAAATGCTTTTTTGAAACGATAATTGGAGTTAATGCTGGTTGACTCAAGTTAATGCTGTTATGCATACACTTACTACTGCCAGTGTTAGTTAATGTTGTTAGGCATAAACTTACTACTGCTGGTTAAGTTAATGCTGCCAGGCATAACTTACTACTGCTGGGTCAGTTAATACTGTTAGGCTTAACTTAGTACTGCTAGTTCAAGTTAATGTTGTTGAGGGTGATTTCATAAATACTTCGATTGAGGGTTTCATTCAATCACTTAATCAATTTCAATCTTTGTTATACCCTCTAATCATAAACCCTAACTCAATTTCATTGTTAATCATCAAAACCCAACTTCAATGGCTGCCTTAAAGTTCCCTAGTTCACACAACATGGTCGCATTCTTAGATAAACCCGCTGAAAGTGATGCATTCGAGCAAATTGTAGATTTTTTGAAAGCACATCCTATCAAATATGCGTTAACGGTTAATCCCACAATCTATACTTTATGTATTGAGCAATTCTGGACTATTGCAAAGGTGAAAACTGTTAATGGAGAAGTGCAGATTCAAGCCCTAGTAGATAAGAAGAAGGTGATCATCACTGAGACAAGTGTAAGAAGTGATCTTCAATTAGAAGATGCTGAAGGTACTGAATGTCTTCCAAATGCTATAATTTTTGAACAGCTGACACTTATAGGGTATGAAAATCTTACATAAAAGCTTACATTCTATAAAGCTTTCTTTTCACCTCAATGGAAATTTCTTATCCATATAATTTTACAATGCTTTAGTGCTAAGACTACTGCTTGGAACGAATTTAGTAGCACTATGGCCTCCGCTGTCATCTGTGTTGCTACAAACTAAAAAATTTAACTTTTCATGTATTTTTTTTATAATATGGTGAAGACTTAGGAGGGTGGGTTATTTCTATGTATCCAAGTTTGTGCAAGTTTTCCTAGATAAACAAGTTGAGAAATCCAAAACTTAAATAGATTTTATGTTACACCTTCTCACACTAAGAAGGTCTTTGCTAACATAAAGAGGCAGGGAAAAGACTTTTCTGGTAGGGACACACCTTTATTTCCAACCATGATTGTTCAAGCACAAGAACAAGTAGGTGAAGGTTCAGAGATACCAACTGATTCCCATCATACACCCACTACTACTCAACCATCAACATCTAAACCTCAGAAGAAATAGTCTAGAAGGAAACAGAGGAAAGACACTGAGGATCCTCAACTTAGTGGTCCTACAGAACCTGTAACTAATGATACTAAAAATGTAGCAAGTGTACCTACACATTCCAATGATCCACTACTCAGTGGTGAGGATAGACTGAAACTTACTGAATTGATGAAACTTTGTACAAAACTGTCTAAAAAGAGTTCTTTGTCTAGAGACTACAAAGACCAATCAAGCACTAGAGATTGATAGCTTAAAAAGGAGAGTAAATAAGCTTGAGAAAAAGAAAGGAGGGTCAAGAACTCACAAGCTTAAAAGATTATACAAGGTTGGTAGATCTGCAAGAGTGGTTTCCTCTAAAGATGAAGGTTTGGGTGAACAGAAGGATGCATCCAAACAGGGGAGGAAACTTGATGAAATTGACCAAGATGCAGAGGTTACATTAGTTGATGAGACTCAAGGGAGGTATGATGATAATTTAATGTTTGATACTGGTGTTCTTGATAATGAACAAGATATGGCAGTGAAGAAGGTGATATGGCTGAAAAAGGATGTTGTACTGCTGATCAGTTACTACTGCGGGGGGGCGGGGTGGGTGATGTGTGAAGGTAGTTACTACTACTAATGTTGACAGTACTACAACAACGACTGTTGATGAGTTAACTCTGGCTCATACCTTAATAGAAATCAAAGCAGCTAAACCCAAGGCTATTACAACTGCTGCTACAACAACTACAACTGCTGTTACAAAACCCAAGGCTAGAGGGGTTGTAGTTCAAGAGCCAAGTGAATTTACAACAACAACATCACCTTCACAACCATCACAACTTCCACAGGCTAAAGACAAAGGCAAGGCAAAAATGGTTGAGCCTGAAAAACCTTTGAAGAAGAAAGATCAGATTATGTTTGATAAAGAGGTCGCTCAAAAACTTCAAGCTCAATTAGATGCTGAATTAGAAGAAGAAGAGAAGCTTGCAAGACAAAGAGAAGAAGATGCAAACATTACTGAATGGGATAATGTTCAAGCTATGATGGATGCAGATTATGAGCTAGCTACAAGATTAACAGGCACTGAAGCGGCAAGGAGAATTGACTATTGAAGAAAAGTCAAGATTGTTTATGGATCTCATAAATAAAAGGAAGAAGCATTTTGCAAGACTTAGAGCAGAAGAGCAGAGAAGAAAACCACCAACTAAGGCTCAAAAGAGAAATACAATGTCTACTTATCTGAAAAACATGGCTGGATACAAGCACAATCAATTGAAGACCAAAAGCTTTAAGGATATTCAAATGTTATTTGATAAAGAAATGAAAAGAGTAACCACATTTGTAGACATGGATACAGAGTTAGTGAAAGGCAGTGAGATAAGAACAGAAGGAAGTTCTAAAAGAGCAGGAGGAGAACTTGAATCTGAAAATTTAAAAAAGCAGAAGTTAGAAGCTGAAGTAGATGATGATCAAGAAGAAGCAGAGATGAAAATGCATATGAAGATAGTTCATGATGACGAGGTAGCAATTGATGCTATACCTCTAGCCACTAAGCCTCCAATCATTGTTGACTGGAATATTATCAAAGGAGGAAAGATGGGACACTTTCAAATCATAAGAGCTGATGGAAGTTCAAAAAGGTACTCATCAATGATTCAGATGCTTAAAGATTTTGACAGAGAATATTTGGAAACTCTATGGAAATTGGTGAAAGATAAGCATGGATCTACAAGGCCAGAGGAGGGCTATAAGAGAGTGTTATGGGGTGATCTGAAAGTGATGTTTGAACCTAATGTAGAAAGTGAAGTGTGGAGGAATCTATAAGGACACAAAGTAACAGTTTGGAAGCTATTTTCTTCAAGTGGAGTACATTTTGTGAGATTTCAGAATCTGCATATCTTTATGCTGGTAGAAAAGAGATATCCACTTACACCTGCAACAATCACAGGAATGCTCAACAAGAAGCTTCAAACTGACCATTGGAATGAAATATGCATTCACTCTTAAGTCATGACAAACAACTCAGAATCTGGAAGTGTTTGAATGCATCTCTAGTGAAGATAAAGATTTTAATCAAGAAACTTAAAGATTCAAAAGATGAACATCAAGTTTAGGGGAGGATTGTTAGGATTAAAAGACTTTTAAATCTGTTTGGAAGTTACTGCTGCTAAGGTTAGAGTTACTGCTGCTAAGCATAACTTAGTGCTATTAGTGATATTAGTGAAAAATCTGCTAAGTAGTTGGTACTGCCAGTTACTACTGCTAGTATATACTACTACTGCTAATGGAAGTTAAGACTGCTTAGAGACTTAGAAGAAATACTACTAAGTTGTTAATATTGCTAGTATAAAAGTTACTACTGTTAGTGTAACTTAGTACTGCTAGTATATGTTAGTACTGTTTGAGTAAAGTTACAACTATTAGCATAAAGTTAGTACTGCTAGTGTAAAAGTTAATGCTGCTGATTACAACTGCTAGAAGAGTTTCTACTATCAGAAGGATAAAAACAAGAGAAAGGATAAAGATGAAGATTGTTTATCAAGATTACTTACGGGATAAGTATGAGATATTTTTGTAAAAGATTCGTATAAGTTATTTGTTTAGAAGATCATGATAACTTAGAAAAATATTATTAGCCTGTTAGGACTCCTTGGTATATAAAAGGAGGTCCTAGGGTATAGAGTTCTATGTACCAAAATCGTATCAATTAAGATATCCTTCATTGTTCTGTTAATCTATTCGTAGCTTCAAGGTTTTGTAAACCCTAACACTATTAAGAGTGTTCGTATTATATTGAGGCTGAAAGTTTAGTAAACCATTTTGTTATTGATCTTTTTCATTACTGTTTCATCAGTGAATTCTTCTAGTATCATTGACTAGATTCCGCATAGTCTTTGATATTCACAATCAAAGTTTCTACTATAGTTGTGTTAGATTTATCTTGCATAACTATACCTTATACAAGCTAATGGATTAAAGATCTATTCTATTGGGATCAACATAAATCATGTTCGAAGAAGAAGTGTTACAAGGAAAAAAATTATCCGGATGAATTATGATAATGAAGACGGTGAAATTACACCGAGACTTATGATGTATTTTTAAAAAAATGGAAAAATAGAAAAAAGCAGCAAAAAGGAAGGAAGAAAAATAGTCGGTTCAAAAGAAGTTTATACCGAAGGAATTACTTGAAGGATCGAATTCTTGTTGATTCGTTACAAAAATCATTGATGTAAAGTCTTGTATAAAAAAGTGCCGAATTCATCACCACTTTTAGTCTATAAAAGTATGTAAAGAGCGGGATGTAAGGGAAGTTGAGCGTTATGGGAACGTCAACTTAGGTTGTCTTTATCATTTCTATGATTGTGGCGTTTGTCTATATGTTCGAGTCTTTATCATGGAACGGTCAGGGAAAGTTACTAGCAACCGTACCTTATTTGTTGGCTTTAATCTATTTGTTTTGTAAATTTTGTTTAACACCCATTTACTTCCCTTTCCTAGCAACTAACCTTAAGATCTACTCGAACGAGGATATGTACGAGCATGCATGTCTATTCTGTCGTTACGGCCATGTATGCGTATCTCAGCTGCCTTGTTGGATGATGACTTTCGGTGAAAGTTAGAAGCTCCCTACCCTATATCGTTCTTCATTCTAACCGCTAGTTAAACATGAACGGGGATGTGATCGAATAATACATGTCTATTTCATTGTTACGACCATGTATGTGTGATACAACTGCCTTGTTGGTGTGGTAATTATGGTGAAAGACTGTTAAATGATCAACCTTAAGCCTTCTTAATCCAATTTATCTTTTGACTTGTTCTTTCTTAGGCTTTTCTTTTTTTTCTTTTTCCTCTTTTTTTTCTTCTTTTTTTTTTTTTGTCTTATTTGTTTTTTTAGCGGTGGAGATGTGTATCCTTGCCAAGCTTATGATATGAAACTAATCACGACCGAGCAAATGAGCGTACCAATTAAATGTTGCACCCTAGATTAGTTGAGTGATCTGAGTGTTTTCATTTCCATATTTCGTGAGGAGCTTGGTTATGTACATGTGATTAGAACAAAACGATGCTTAAACGGAAAAATCCTTAACTTCGGTTGGGATACATTTTCAAAACTTTTCTAAAGTCTACTTGAGGACAAGTAGGATTCAAGTGGGGGGATATTTGATGACATCAAATAACGTCACTTTATAATATCATTTATCATGTCTGTTTTGCCCACTTTTATATAATTATTGCAAGATTTGGTACTTAATTGCTTTAAAGTTTATAAATGCAGTAATTTAGGAGTGTTTTGTTGAAGTTAAGCTAAAAGGCACATAATTGGAGCTAAAACGAAGCATTTTAAGATTGTGATTCTTTGACCAATATCACCGTTTCCAGCAAAAAAATGATACGGCGTATCAGCCCTCAAACTTTCACAAGAAAGGCGTTTGACCAATTCCCAATTACGGCGTATCACTTTGTTCTATACGCCGTACAATGAAGATAACTATTCAGAAGATTCAGTAATAAATGTATATTGGAATGATATCACTGATTGATTTGAGAACGTAGCGCAGTACGCCAAGGAATCCAGCCTACACACCGTATTGGCCTGCAAATACGGTTATCGAGTCTTTTTCAGACACTATAAATAGAAGACTTAAAAATGAGTTTTTAGAGTGCAATATCATATTTTTTATACCATACTCATTGAAGATGAATTTTAGAAGAGAAGAACAGCCACCAAGGTCAAGCATTGATCACGAATCCATAGAAGACATCGTGTAATTTTTACTCTCTTAATCGTTCGATTCTAATTGTTTGATTACGCTTGTATAATTACAATGGTTGTGGGCTAATACCCTCGGGTATTAGCCATCTTAATGAAAGTTTAATGTTTGGTTTGTTTTAAAATCAATTTCTTAATTAATCGTTGATTGTTTAATTATGTTTATCACCTCATACTTGTTTATGTGTTTGAATATGCGACCTATCATTCAACTGGGTCTAGTGATACCAAAAAAGTAATCTAGATACCAGGATAGCTCTCCATATCGTGTTTTATATTACTGGACCAATAGGATCACAAATAACGTTCTATCTTTACCTTTTAATTATGAGCTTAGTTGGACCGGTAGGTGACCCGTTTATGTTTCAACAAGTATGTTCTTAATTAATTGGTAAAGATTGAATAGTGACTACCGTATATAAAAACAACCATCAAGCAATTAGTGGGGTAAAGTCCCGATGGGCTAGGGTTTTGACAGGATCACCACTGCTTGATTTCTAAGATAGATTATAATTAAACTAAAGGATGCTTTATGCGGATGCGTTAATTATGACAGGATTATGTGTCTAGATCTTAGGATGATGTCCCGCCTAAGTCTTAAGAATGATATGCCGCTTTGAGATAAGTAAATCATTGCACTAAACAAACAAACCAACGTTGAACTGGATTTAATATGGCTAATACAGTTTTCTATCATTTGGCTTGTATCGCTTTCCTATCTTCTGATTTTCTTCTTTTATGTTTATTGTGTATCGAATTGATATTTGTCACCACCAAACCTGTGTTAGTCTCTCAGGCAGAAAACCCACTATATCATTAGATAATGTATATAGCATAGGTTTAACCAGTAATTAGAATTAACATAGACTAATTAGGACTAATTAAAATACTAATAGAATATAGGATTAGTGTTTCACTCTTAGTGTTCGACACCCCTACTTACGCGGAACCCCCATCTTGACCAGGTACACCTGTCATAAAGTGTTGTAGTTAGTGTTTATTGGCTAAATATAAATTTAAAACTTGATTATCAAATATTTAACCCTACGCGACAGCACATCAATGTCGTACTTTGTTCGTCGGTGATAAGTTAGTCCCACCATTGAAGAGCCTTACACCTACTAAAGCCGAGAGCGAGACAAGTTGGTAGAAGGCCTATTTGGAGTATTTTGAAGGTAAACATGTTCAAAGTGAGGTGGTAAGTGAGCAACTCGAGATTGAAAAAGACGACCTAAGTGAGCAGGTGCAGAAGAAAAGGAAGAGAGGTTCATCACAACCATCATTTCAGGACCCTACATATGACCAGTTGATGATAATAATACCATTGGAGGGCAGTGTTACTACTCTCACTGAGATTGTTTTGAGTTTATAGGGTACTATTGGTACTTTAGAGTCTGGATTGCTTGCATTGGAGGTATGTTATTTGTAAATTCTAGTTCATTAGTAATATATTGATTTTTTATATAAAGTGCATATCTTTATTTCCCATTTTAGCTACTTATTTGCTTAATGCTTCAGGGGTCTTTGTTATATAGTTATAATCTATAGTGGATATCTCTTAGTTTCTAAGATTAAGCTGTTGGGTGCTTAGTTGTAATCTTTAGTGAGTATTTGTTAGTTTGTACTAATTTGATCCAAATCCTTTTGTAGTTTTATATATAATTTATGCATATTTGAGCTACTTATTTGCTTAATGCTTCATGGGTTTTTGTTATATTGGTATCTCTTAGTTTTTAAGATTAAGCTGTTTAGTAACTAAATTTGCTTGATTTTATTATAAAATTTGAATCTTTAGGCATTTTTTAGCGACTGATTGTTAAATGCTTCATGGGTTTTATTCATTTTGCAACAAAGTTATAATCTTTTGTTCTTAATTTGATCTAAACTGCTTTTGTGAATTTTATAATTTTACGTGAATGTGTTATAAAGTTTGTATCTTGTTTTGTGCTGTTATCGTTGAATGCTTCATGGGTCTTTGTTAGTTTTTAAGAGTAAAGCTAATTTTAGTTTGTATTTTACTAATTTGATTGAACTGCTTAGGTATTGTAAATGTTCATTAGTAATATATTATTTGTTATTTTATGATTTGTAGGGTGATGCACGTGTTACTACTCTCACTCAGACCGTTTCTAGCTTACAAGGTACCATTGATACTTTAGAGTCTCGATTGCTTGCGTTGGAGGTATTTATTTGTTAATGCTAGTTCATTAGGAATTTGTTATTCGCTATTAATAATTTGTTATTATATGATTTGTAGAGTGATGCACGTGACTTTGGAGTCGTGTCGAATGGAGACATACCAGCATACATGTCACCGGGACCATCATACATATCACAGGGACCGTCACATACGTCACCGGCGCCGACTGCACAAAAATCTCTCTCGTTGGCTAACCGACGCAAATTAAGTGGCAGACACACTCCATTAAAGTTTAAGTCACCGATGTTGGCTTATTCACGTAAATTTTGGCGTTCGACCATACCACCACCAGCATCCAATACGACCATGTCGGTACCCATGACGACTACCGAGGTATATATCACTAAACAATTTGTTTAATCGTTGACTGACTTTAATATATAATAATGGTCTTTAACTTGTAATTTTATTATTTTCTTATATAACAAAAGCCGTTGAAGGATACCATACATACATATTTAGATGCTTCAAATGCGGCTCAAGATGCGGCCAAAGAGACTAGACACACAGAAGAGGACTTGCAATTCAAAAGAATGGAGAAAAGTGACAAGCCAAACTTCGATTTATCGGATTTGAGCAAGATTAAAAGGAAAGAAAAAAAATCCTATTTATACTAAATTTAAGAATAATAAGACAAAGTGTTACCTTGATTGCTTACGTAAAGGAATGAGATGTGAAACTAGATTTTGGGATATTCTTTACCTGGGCGGCGAAAAGGTTGATTACATAGATCAAGGGAAGCTTGAAGGATATGTAAGTATAATTTTATATTTTTAAAAAGTAATTACAATAGTATCTAAAAGTGTTCATTATTGTATTATTTGAACAACAAGTATCATATTTCTTCATACAAAGAAGATTGTTGAGATCTTTTCGAACATTTCCTTGATGTGCTAGAACCTGACTTCACACTTGATGTTGTCAGAATAAAACCTGTGATGGTAAATCTGATGGGCAATCATGACGGTAATGTCGGTTATGTCCACATTACGGACATCATGTACATGATTCTAGTGTAGTTTCTTCTCCCTTGGATTTAAAGAGATCACGGTTACGCGGCCTTCACGGCTAAGGTTTGTCCATAATATGTGGAAGGACAGTTATAAGAACATCTAGTTTCTCCCATTCTGAAGGATGCCCAACATCGTGTATAACCTTATTGTATGAAGCCCTCCAAACACTAGTCTTGAAACATGAAAATGCAAATGCATTTGCACTTGATTGGCGCAAATGTCACATAACAGTAATAAGATGCCCATAGGGTAAACCCAATAATTGCCATTGTCCACAGTTACATGTCCTAGTATTCAAATCAACTGTCCTGTTTTTGTAATAATCAACAACATTGTAAAGATAGTTTGCAGCGGGGCTTACAGTCCATATGGCGGATTTTTCAATTCTTTGAGCTATCTTGGCCTCCGCCCATAGTGTTAAATTATGTTATGTGCATCTTCACATGGTATAATATATGTGAGTAAAATTAAAAAAAAACATAAATATGCATGGTTTGGTATATGTTCACCTGCCTTGTTTATTTAATTGATGTTCAAGAACCATGCTGCAAGATTTATGAACAATCAATCTATCATACAATCATGGTCTTCTCTGGGCACGTCGATACAATGCGTTCACTGATTCCTCACTATTAGAGGTCATGTAATTATAATGCATATCGAGGAAGTGAACTCTTGCCCACTTTTCATGACCAATCATATCAAGTTTATTAGCGGCTCTAATTAAACTACTAAAATGTTCTTCAAAGTCTGAAATCCGATATGCTTTACATGCTCTCCAAATTACTCTTTCCTTAATTATAATCAAGGACACTTTGCACGTATGTTTATCAACAAATGCGAACAAACGACCATGGATATGCATTTGGGAAAATACTTTCTTAATGGCTGAAGCAATGGATACAGCTTCATTAGATATGATCGTTAAGTTATCTTGCTTACCAATTATACATTCCTTAAGTTTAGCCAAAAACCAATCCCAAGATCTAAATGTCTTAGACTTTCCCACTCCGTATGCAAGTGGAAGAATCTGATTATTACCATCCATTGCAACTGATAGATACATTGTAACTAAAAATTTCCCTTTAAGATGTGCACTGTCTATTATAATCAACGGTCGCATGTGTGACACAAATGTACGAATCTACATAAAAAAATCTTTCAATAATTAGAATAATAAATAGATAGCATGAATAATTATATTTATTATATTGTAAAAAATAGTACTTACAGAGCACCCAGGGTAAGAAAAAAAATCTCAAATCTGTCTTCATCGTCAGTTTCTATATGTGTAATAGTCCTTGAGTTTTTTAGTTTCAAATTGTGGCTATACAAAAGGAGTTCGGCAAACGACTCCTCGGGAGTCCCTCTCAACAATTGCAAAGCATAACATTAGCTCGCCATGTTGAGAATATGAGATATCAATTTTGAACCTAGCTTTCATATATGTCATAATCTATTTCCCCCTATATATCCTGCTATTATCAGACATTACCTCTTTCAATATATGACCAAGTACTTTTGGGGAAGCATTACGATGATGTGGGTGAATTTAAGTTTTAGTGCATGTTGATGGTCGACAAAAAGTTGTTACAATAAAGTTTTTATAGTCTTTGGGTATATAGGCTCGAAAAAACCACCAACATGTGTCATCAATACATTTTGCATATACCCTTTGGGGGTCTGATTTTGGGTATCTAATTTGAAATCCCTCTTCAAGAGCTTTTCTACCCATAGAAATTTTTATTTTTTCTTTATCATCAAAAGTATTATGTAAACGAACAAGACTAGATGTTCCATAACACATACCTTTTTTCGAGCTGATATCTCGGACTAGTATTTTGAGTAGGGAAGACATATTCTAAAATTTATCCTTCTTAGTTTCGTTGTTCTCAACGGGTGTTGTTTCTGCATCCTTATCAGATTCACTACCCTCCTCATGATATTCACTACTCTCCTCATCAGATTCACTACTCTCATCCTCGCCAGATAATCTTTTTACTTTTCCAAAAAACACTACCCATTACTTTTTCTCCGAAAGGCCTTAATTTATCATCATCTAGCAAATCCCTTTCTTTAGTCATATTATTTACTACACCATTTTTTTAAAATTTAAGGGTTTTTTGAGTGAACCAAACAAACCTATTTTTTTTACGATTATCTGATCACATTGAGGATCCTGCATAGGATACCCAGGAAATCCAGACACATACATAGGATACCCAGAAATCTATGCATTTGTTGATAACTAGGAAAATTTTGATAAAAACCACTACCAGGAAATTTAGCCATTTGTGTGGCATTATATTCGGTTTGATATACATTTACAAACGGGGTAGCATGAATTAAAATTTGCTTTGTTGATTGCTTCTCGTCAGGTGATAAGTTTGTCTACCATTTTTACTAGACTCAACAATCCACAACGTAACAATTCTACTACTTTTAACAACAAATTTCATAAATTCATTAACTTCCAAATCATCACATACCTCTACAATATCATTATCCTGAATTGTAAGTTACCATAAAACCACTATTAACATCGATTTCTAGTCTCTCGGATACCACTTCTAGTAAACATGGATATGATGACAACAATGGTAAAATTAGTATACGTTTTACACAATTTAAAGGCATATGTTCTAAACACACAATCTAACTCTTTCATATGTACTCCATTAACACTCACGTATTTTGACTGAATTTCATGACAAAAATTGAGGTTTTATGGAAAATTTTTAAGATTTTGAGTGTGAAAAACACCAAAATAAGCAAGGAAATTAACAATATAACACGTTTTAACCAATATCTGCAAGAAAATTTCACAAATCAATGAAAATCTCGCAAGTTTTATCAAAATTTTTGCTATATTTCCTAAAAATATCAAATTTTTTTGATATTTTTAAGAAATATAGAAAATTTTGCGATATTTCCTAAAAATATCAAAAAATTTCGATATTTCTGAAAAATATCAAAAAATTTTGATATTTCTGGAAAATATCAAAAATTTGCGATATTTTTAGGAAACATCGCAAACACTTTGCCATATTTCCTAAAAATTTCAAAAATTTTTGATATTTTTCTCAATTTCGCAAAGGTGTCAAAATTTGCGATTTTTATGGGTATTTTAGATTTTTGAAAAAATGGGTATTTTGTAAAGTAGCGTTTGAAAAATTCGGGTTTTTGGTGATTTCCAATTGTGTTTGGTGCAATAGGGCTTGTTTGGAAAAAGGGAATTCTTGTCTTAATTTCAGTGAACGGGTTTGAATTCGCGCTTTGTGGTAGTCCGTTTGTTAGTTTTTGATATTGTCCGAGTTTTTGTGATATTCTTGTTTATGTCGTGGAAGATAATATATATGTGTGTTATATTTTCTTAACTGAAAGAGTTAATTGCATTTTTGGTCCCTGTGGTATGGCCAAATTGCAGGTTTGGGACCCTAACTTTTGAAATTGCAGTGATGGTCCCTATTTTTAAGTTTTCGTTGCAAATTTGGTCCCGGGCCGAGACCAAACCTGCAATTTGGCCAAACCACATGGACCAAAAATGCAACCTAAAAGGACCAAACCTGCAACCCAAACTTGAAAATAGGGACCATCACTGCAATTTCAAAAGTTAGGGTCCCAAACCTGTAATTTGGCCATACCGCAGGGACCAAAAATGCAATTAACTCTAACTGAAATTATAGGATTTCGGATCGGGTTGCGTTAGTAGGCCGGGGTCAAAAAAGTGATTAGTAATCGGGTCAATCCACACATACAGGCCCAACGCCAGGTCTAAAAATGCCCGCTAATTATAATGTATAGATAATATAGATAATGAGTGATGTTACGGGTGTGTTCGACACCGGGCTCGACCAGATTTACGAAGGCTTCGGCTAACCTAATTTTATAAAATGGACTTTTAACTTCATATATGAATGATCGCTTTCGTACTATAGCAATAGCAACTGATTTTTCTATCCTTGTAAGTCTATGATGAGATAACTCTTGCTTGAGTTCTATCTGCATACAAATTTTTTCGTTTAAACACTATACCACAGACAAGAGGGTTATGATCTTATGCAAATTGATCATTTGTTAAAAAGATAGGGTAAAGTGAAAAAAATGTCCTTGTGGTTCATTAAAATTTCACTCCGTATCTCCCATTAAGATTTTTTTGCACTGCGTGTCCCTCAAAACATTGTTTTGTTAGATTCCGTATCCCTCGCGCTGAAGGTCGTCAATTTTCGCCGTTAACAAAAAAAGGACTACCGTGCCTTGCACATGAGGGTATTTTGTCATTTTACCATTCCAACTTAAAAAATATATAATTTATCTTTTTGAGGGAACATGATTTCTAGGGACGTAATTTGCAAAGGTAATACTTGGTGTAGTTTCTTTTACAAAATGTGCACAATCCACTCACATCAAACACACTTAAACACACAATTACCAAATTGAAATTCCAAAACTGTAATTCCAACCCATATCAAATTCCAAAAACATTTACCAAATCGAAATACCAACCATATAAATACATTGCACTATCGTTAGTTACCTCCCATTTTCTCAAGAAACTCATTTTCAGTAAAATCTGTTCATTAGAAATGTCTTGTATCGAGGAGCTTGCAAAGGCTGCAAAGTCTAATAAAATTGAAGATGAAATGCTAGTCTTGCTGGGGAGACAAGTAGAGACTGAGTTGAAGCTTGAGGAGAAGTTTTGAGAGCTATGTGAGGAGGTGCCAACTGTTGTTAAAGAAAGGAAAGATGTGGTAGAGGAGCTTGAAAGGTTAAGTGATAACTGATATGTGTGAAAACACATATCCGTTTTATATCAAAAATGGCCCATAAAAGGATAAAAATTGTGCTTAAATGCATGTATATGCTTGTTTAGTCTTTGTGATTTGTGTAGTACGATATAGCAAAATATCACAAGAAATGGTCAAAAACCGGACAAACACGGACACGGGAATAGATAGAGTGTACAAGAGCTGGGAGAATGCTTTCAAGGTCAACCAAAGTCAACCATAGAAGACAAAATCCCTCAAATTTACCCAATAAACAGCCGCAGTATTGCAAAAATGGTCCCTAAGCCCTAACGGTGTTAACTCTTTAATATATAAGAGTTAACACTCGTTATCTCTTTTTTTATAAACATGTTAACTTTACCGAGCCCTAAAAACAACTCAGGCCCAATCTTATGTATATAAGCCAAGTCAACGAAATTTAACCGGTCAAAGAAGAGTCTGTAACCACTCACCCCTTTTATAAAAGTAAAAACGCGGAAAAGCAGTTTTTACTATTTCATCATCGTCTTCATTTAACCCGAGTCACAAATCAAAGGGTAAAAATCAACTGAGAACGTAGCCTTTTAATTCAAGTCCAAAGTCACTGGCAAGTGAAGACGGTCATGAGGAGCTTTGATTGGTTGAACCATCGGAATGTCACGCGGGTCTAACAAGTAAACACAGAGGACATGAATTTTGCACTAAATAAGTACTATAGATGCACAGTGAGTCTGGAATCTCGGGAAATGCCCGTTGGCAATCGTGTGCTCACCTTATTTTAATTAACGTGCTCAAGTTAGGATCAAAGGATTGGCTTGAATGAAGGACGTGGATCATGGAGCGTCTAACAACCTGAAGACCTAGAAGCATCTCCTTAAGGCTATAAATATGGCTCCTCACTCACACACACATATCTTCTTTTCCTGCATTTTTTTAGTTCTTAAGTTAGTCTTATGTTTTTTTAAATGTAATTTTTTTAATTTTTAAAATTTTTTATAATTTCATTAAGCCTTGTGTATTTTTCAATTCCAAGTTATGTAATCTGTTTTTAAATCAATGAAATATTAGTTTACTCTATGAAATCTGTTTTAGCTTATTATATTTCTCAAAGATCTTGTCACTGTTACATAAGCTCTAAATAAGCTCTCTTAGTCTTTAAGCTAAGATTGAGCTCAAATCAAGCATCTAATCTACTTAAAACTTTAAAATCAGTTTAATACCTTTGCTAGAATGGAATTGAGCTTTTTGGATGATAAGCTTAACTGGAAGAGTTATGGGACCCTACCAGCTTATCCCTCCCCCCCCCCCCACCCCCATCCCCCCCTCCCCCCCAATATCCTATCCCCTTGGGATTATGTGGAGCTTGTAGAACAGCTCCTTGAGCATTAATAAGCCTTTGTTTAGCTAAGGTTTTGGTAAGTTCCTTATTTCTATTTCTGACTTAATTTTCTAGCTTATAATTTGCTTATTTTGCTTATAATCTAGCTTGTTTGTGCTTAATTCTGTCTCATTGTGCTTATTGATCATGTTTTATAATCTGTTTTTAGCTTAAGTAGTGTAGATCTTAGTTTTTCATTTTTTGTCTTATAAATCAATAAAAACAAAAAATAATTAGCATAGGTATAAGTTCTTCATTTCTGGCTTATTTGCTTATTGATTAAGTTTTATTTTGGTTGTTATAAGCTGTGCACTATCTGGTTTTAAAGTTTTACTCACTAGATTTCATTTTCAAAAGCTTAAATGGATTTTAAAACTTTTAAAGGGGTGTTTGGGACAACAGCACTAACCACAAGTTAGTGCTGTTTGTGACCACTTGGTCTCTTATAGTTGATTTAAATCTCTCATTTAAACTGTTTTGAATAGGATTTATAAGTTAGATTAGCTTTAAATCAGTTTTCATTAGTTGGTTTACTAATAGCTCAAATCTGTCTGGTCTCACTTTGCTTTAAAAGCTTTAATCAGTTCCAATGTTTAAAATGGTCTTGTTAGTTTTTAATGTGGTGTCAAATAAGAATTAGATTAAGTGTCTTAAGCCTGCATTTGTTTAAATTGGTTTTGGTTCATAGATATGCACACTGCATCAGATAGGGAAAACAGGAAAAAGCCAATTTCAAGCTTAAAAATCAATAGGTAAAAGTAGTTGTTAGCTTACCAAACTTTGAGCACAAGTAGATTATAGGCCATTCTAGATAGCATAGGGCTTATGTTAGCTTAATTAGCTTATTTTCTTATCTGTTTTTAAGCTTTTATTTAGTCCTTTGTCTTTTCAATAAATTCTAAAAGTACTAAGTGTTCTTAGTATAAGCTGTTTTCAACAAGCTTTTTCAATAAGCAATTGAATTTCAAAATAGTTTTTGAAAGATGTTTTAGAGAGCTTTTTAGTTGTAGTTTAATCTAGTGTAGCTTAATAGTGCTTAAGGATCCAAGAGCTTATTGAAAATTAAGCTCAAAGGTCCTTGCAGGGCCTGTTTGGTTTAAAGTTTTTATTGAGTGCTTATTAAGTTTTACAGCTTATGGCTTATTTCTTTTACTTGTTTTTAGCTTATACCTGCTTATTAGATTAGTTATAGATAGCCTTAGCTTATTTTGTTCTTAGTTTAGCTTTTTTCTAGCTTATTGGTTGTTAAAGTTTTAAGCAAAAAGCCAAAAACACTCTAAGTGTGTTCTGTCAAGTTAATAAGCTGTTTTCTAGCTTATTTTAGATTTTCAAAAAGATTTCTTTTACAAAAGTTTTTAGTTTTCATTTGTTTTACAACTTTGTTTTTATAAGTTTTCAAAAATAAAAAAAGGGAAGATGGAAATCGGGGGTGAGCAAGGCTCGAACCCCCGACCTCAACATCCTCAACCCTTATAAACGCCTCACACCACACACCTCTAACCAACGTGCCATAGGGTCTTTTTCATTCTAAGTTTACCCAATTTATTATTTGTATACGTTTAGTCCCTTTTAGCTTAATAAGTTGTTTAAGCTTATTTCGTCGCTTATTTGATAAGCTGTGTAACCAAGCTTATTTTTCTTAGGTTCTTATTAGTTCAAGCTATTTTTTGTATTTTTTCAGAATTTTTATAATTAGTTTAGTATCTTTAAACATTTATTTTTATTAAAAAATCATAAAAAATAGAAAAATAATCAAAAAAATATAATTCTTTTTTAGAAAATTTTCTTTTAACATATAGTTTCTAGAAATTAGTTTTGCTTCCGTAGGGTTTAATGCAACTTTTCATTTTTAAAGATCGGGAATCGGTTTGTTCTCGTTTTTCATGTTTTTTAAGCTCATTTCAATCTCCGTTTATGTTCCAATTTTTTTAAATTACTTTTAGTCAATTAGAGTCTATTAAAACGAAGAAAAAATTATATTAGGTTAATTTTGGAAATTTAGGGTTTTTAATCGCCGTTTAGGGTTCCCGTTTTGCGTTTTTAATTAAAGTTTAAATTCCTGTTATTAAAGTTAGGTTTAATTGTCCTTTAATTTGTTCAATTTTAGGATTTTAGAAAACAAATCATCTTCGAACCATTCAAATCAATTATCCAAAACAACAACGTGGTCTCACTTTCATAAATCATTGGGGGGAAATACGAACTGGGAATCATACTTACCGGTTAATATACGTATTATGATATATAAATTGTGAGGAATTTTCCTTACTACCTTTGTCCTTAAGGGTAGTTTGGTAATTTTCTATACTTATATATTATTTTACTGCAATCAATAACCATGGGCGAAGGAAACTGCTCGTTTAGGACGTGGAAAAAAGCGTGATTTGGATAAGATGACGCATCTTCAAATTATGGTGAATGAATCTCATCTTGGTGTTCGTGAGAAGCATAGTTATGTTAGTAAGATGAATTTAGGGGCCCTAGGTTAGATTTCGGTCCATATGGTATTTGGTTTGTGGTTGTTTTTGGCTTTAGCCTTTTGTTTGTTTTTGCTTATCTTGTTTGACGTTGAATGAATGTGAATTTAGTGTGGAATTTAAGGATTGCAATGTTGTTTATTGTTTGTTATGCAGTTGACCAATTTGTTTTGGTATATCATTGTTGATAACAAGTAACTCATAAAGATTATGATCGGTAACAAAGAAGATAACACAATTGATTTACAATGAAAACATATACTACATGAATACCATAAATTCATACAATGTAACACTAATACAAACTTATACAATACCAAAAAAATGAAGCAGGCTTTGTAGACACCCCAAATACCTAACTGAGTCATTCTAACATTAGATTCAGACTAACATGCTACAAAGATGGATAATCACACACTTGCCAAACACGGAAAGAACTCATAAACGTTATAATCAACCGCAAAAGGCAGAATGAACTCGTCAAGGTCATCATCATCAAGTTGATTAGATCCAAGATCATATATCTCATGGTGGGTCTTTGATATTAGGTTGTATTCTACCACCTTTCTTGATAGGTTGATCACCAAAAATGAATCATCTTCTCTTTCTCCCAAATCAATACTTCAAACACTGGACCGAATCGACCATCCTTCGGGTAGTGGCATCATACATGCATTAGTATTAACACGCTACCTAACCGACCATATAGAACAGCCTTTCCTCATCTCGCATATAATAAAATTGCTAGTGCTAATATAATCTCTAATAACAGCAATTAAACAACCACGCGACTCGAACAATCTCCCTTTAAGATGTAACATTTGAGGCATTTGTAAGGTTATAAACAAAGGAAGATTATTTTTTAAAGGCTTAAAGAAGTTCCTTCCTCCCTGTAAGCCTTGATGGATTTGTATGGTTGTTAAAATTGGATGGTCATGGTCTTTAACATTTAACTTGTAATGCTTAAGGTGCCTATCCTTAGTTTGTAGCTAATGGAACGCGTCTTTCTAAAAGGTTGCACTATTAAAATTATCGAAACTGAACAAGTTAAATCGGTCCCTACACAGTCTCCAGTTACCTATCTCTGAACAGTAAGTTTGTATATGAATGTTAGAAGACATGCGCTAGCAAGCACCGCTGTGTAGTTTAGTGATTTTGTAGGATCATAGGCCATACTCAATCTAGCACGTCTATAAAAAGGTGAATCATCGTGGGAGTAACTTGGTGATGGAAGCATTTTAAACAGATTAGTGGATGCATTATTACGTAATCATTAGGAGGCCACCCCGAACTAGTACACATATGCAAACCATTACAAGACTACAAGATCATAACATTATCAACTACCATGGTGTAGGGAAGAGTGAAGCCTTTTCTATACTGGAATCTAGAATCGAACGACACAAAATACCATTGAAATGAAGATCTAATGTTATTAACAAAAAGACCCACAGGAGGATCAATGTTAGTGATTTGGTTTCGGTTAAGGGTAAAAACAGGAGATGTGAGAATTCTTAGCCATTGGTTGGATACGGATGTAAAGAGATGAATACATATCATAGGTAATCGGATTAATATTTCTGTCAAAAGGTCATCGTTTGTAAGGACTGGATGTGGTGGTGCATAGTTATCTCCAGCGTGTGTGACCCGATTTTTTGAAATCTCTAGTGTTTAGTGAATTTTGTAAGATTGTTTCAGAATTTTTTTAAAATGGAAGAGATATAAACATAAAAACAAAAAGGGGAATCTCTATTTTTCAAACCCATGAGTTAATGCATCTTGGGAGCCCACATTACCTGGGGAAGAGTTTTTTATGATTGGTGGGTGTAGTATTCAAGAAGAAATACATCAGAAGAAGCTAAGACCAAATCAATAAGGGTAAAATTTAGAGGGACAAAAAATTTAAATGAAAGTATGTTTCATGTAATTTTCATCACATATATAAGTCAATAGAGTAAGAACAGGCATCTCCTACTCCTTATTGAAACTAGAAGGTATCATTCTAAAATGGTGATGTGCAATTGTTGGAAGATTGCTAAAATTAAGACGACATGGACAGATAGGAACCCTGGTCGTAGATTCTATTACTGCGATAATTTGGTAAGCTACAGTTATCAATTGAATCAATGTTCTCTACCAAAAGTGAGTGTTTGTTCCCAATTTTATAGCGCTTTAATTGTGGTTTTTTGCCTGGTTTGACCCACCATTATGCGACAGAGCTGTTGATGTGATACATGGCCTCTTAAGGGCTAGGAATCAGCTAAACGAAGATTTGGAAGAGAAATATATGTTGCTTAAGGAGAAGGAGAAGCTTGTGCATGCCTTGGTATGTGGTTGCATAGTTGTTTGTGTTTGTTGTTTATAAGTATTTTTAGGGTCTGTTTTAGTAGGATAGTCTGAGTTGTTTCGATCATAGATTTATGGGTATGTTCGTGAAGGATATATGTAAACCCTTTAGCAGTTTTTTATGATGGTAATGAAAATGGGTTTTTATTGGTAGTTGCTGGAATTAGTTATCTAATAACCTAATATTACACGAGTTACACATCGGAAAGTAAACACATATATCATTATAATTAACATAAACATAAAAAGAAAAGCGTACCTTTTAGCAAAACTAAGCTATCAATCAACGAAGCTAATTGATCACGTATGTATGATCGTTGAGAAGCACGAAACCCAACCAAGTTACTAAAATAGGTAACCTCTATGTGTATCCACACTACACGTCTACCAATGCTACCGAATATTTATTTTTAATGACTAAAACCATTATTGAAAACACGTTCTCGATATACTAAAAAATACTAAAGCACAAAACATTTACTTGGCTCTTATGAATAGCATAAGAAGAGAAGAAATAGAAAATGAATGAATGAATGAGACCTTTGGGTACTTGTTTATATAGTGTTAGGATTAGGGCATCCAAACTAATAACTTAAGGCCTAAGCTAATAAAGCCCATATCCCTCCCCTTAAGCTTATTAGGCCAGCCCCTATTGGTCATATAATGCCCCCTCTAGTTTGAATTTTTGACTATTTAATTACATATTAATTAAAGGGCTAACGGTTAATTATTTGTAAAACAAACAATTAACGATTGTTAAGTATTATCGTTACATTATTAATATATTATACATTTAATTTTTTATATATGCTATATAGTAACATATATGTGTATAAGTGTGTGACCCCCATAGGCTCATGTATTTTTAGTCTTATAAATATTCGTATGACATGAGCACTTCCCAACAGCTCCCACATACGAAAGTCATCGTCATAGTATATAGCATACTAACATTGATAAGCTTTTAGAAAAACATCATCAATGCTATCTCAAAAATACCTTAGTTGCAGTTTGTTGAAAACTAGAGGTGGATTGAATATTTTTAAGTACTTTTTCAAAATTTTGTTATTTTATATGTGGTAGGTTTGTTTATACCAATATTAAGTGTGTAATGAAAAGTAAAGGGAAGTAAATTAAGGAGTTAGAAAGATTTAACCAAGACACAAGTATTTATAGTGGTTTGGCTACAAGGACACCTTCCTCGCCCTACTCACTCCCGAGTCACTTCTCGAGAGTTCGGAAACCTAGTACCCCACCAGTCTCATTTAACCGGTCGGAGATGCCTTACAACGTTGCTTAAACCATTTTTATCGGTATAACAGCTAAATACCTGATTCTTCACACGTATAATCAACCCAACACACTACATTAATTTACAATGATGATAAAAATACAACTAAAAACTAAATGGCTGTACAATGATTCAACAATGTGAACTTGAAGGATGCTATGGTAAGGCGAAACAAGATTCTTGGAACTTGACCGTCTCAAAGGGGTGTTTGGCAATTTCTTCTTTGAAGGAAATTACCTACAAAATGCTAAATGAAACTATGCAAGAATAGAGAGAATGATCAGTAGATTAGAGGATTTTAAGCTAGAAAAGAGCGAGTAAAGCATGAGAAATGGCTTGGTATTTATAGCTAAAAATTCTACTGTAGGCCGGTTCTGCCGCGGAATAGAACTGACCAGTATATATCAACAGAACTGGCGCACAGTAACTAAATCCGAATTTTGATTTGCAAAATCTTGAGAGATCATGTGTAATCTTGTAAGATTATCATAAGATATGCCGTAAATGATAATGTCATCCATGATGAAAATAATGGTTTGCATAATTTACTTGCAAATCAATGTAATGCTAAAAATAGAAATGTAAAGTTTATGTGTTAGCTTAAGTAGTTTACTTGCATGTAGATTTTACTAATTGTTATCAACAAAACATGAAAGGATCGTAAAATGAAATAAACGTTTTTATTGGTTTATTTGTATTAACAATCTCCCCCTTTTTGTTGATGAAAAACTAAAATCTAATGGAAGTAAATTAGTTAAAATGAATTTGTTTTGAGTATTTGGATTAAGTTTTAAGAATTTATTTTACTTCCCTTTTCCCTTATGTTTGTTTTACTTCCCTTCTCCTCCTTTTTGTTGAAACAAAAAGATGTAAAGGTTATGAAGAGGTATCCAATATGTGTAAATGCGGAAAGCTCCCCCTTGATGGGTTATAACCATTACAAGTATGCTGCAAAAAAATGTTAGATATAAAGAGATGTGCTCCCCCTTGCTTTTAGGACTGCCTACAAAAGAAAGGTTAGAAGCCAAGAAAACTAAAAGAGGCTACTGTAGAACCGGCGTCAGCGGTTTTGTTCCTTTAATGGAACCGGCTGTCCTGCGGGTTTTTTAAGCACAAGTATATAATTTCTTTTGAGCAAATTGATAATCAACAACATACAATTCCTTGGGAGCACAACAAGACAAGCATTGAAACAAACATTCATAACATTAAGAAGACAAGAGATTCTTAACGAAATATGATTTATTCTTATTTCTAATATCCTAGTCTAGTAATTGTGCGCAAGAACGTTAAGACGGTCTAGGATGTGATTGAGAATGAATCGCATCTCATCTCGGAGATTATCGACAACAACTTGGGTACGTTGGCAATGTTCACAAAACATTTCATGGGTTAGCAAAGGGAAAGGATTGTTTAGCCTAGGTGGTGGGGGGTTTGTTGTTGTAGGTGGAAGGTCTTCTAGTATGTCAAAGAGAGTTTGAGGAGAGGTAGGAGGAGTGGAAAACAAAACTTTGGTAGGATATAAGTTTATGGCTAGTGGGGAGGAGTGTTTGGATGGTTAGGTTGGAGCCGGTGGAGGAGAGGTCAAGGGTGGTGGTGTTGACTTTGGAGTAAGTAGGACTTTGCTTGGTGAGATTCCCGGAGATATTATGGGGGAAAGCGGTAGTGAAACATTTGGAGTTGATGGAGGAGCCGATTGATAATCGGTGGGTGGTGAAAGAGCATGATAAGGCGAGGACAATGGTCGAGGGTTAGGGAAACAACAAGGACGAACACTAATCCTAGCGGTGCGCTTAAGGTTAAGTTTCTTTTCTTTAGGCATTTTTAATATTTCTTTGAATTTGATAGTGTTTGGATCAAGTATTTTTATAGAGAAAATTTTAGAGTTAATGCATTACTTGATATCTTGGTAAAAAATCTAATCATTGGATTTGCCTAGGGTCAACTTCTAAAGCCTAAGAGATGATAGATTAGTTTTGGTGGGAATTTGTTATGGTAAGAGTTTGAAATTCATATCTAAACTACAGGGCAATATCGCCGATTTTGCCAGTTATGTTATAGAAAGAGAACCAGCTTTAAAAAACCAAGGGAATCGGCGTCTGTAAAAAAATATTTTTTTAAAATGATGTTGGAGGTACGATTATCTCGACCCAAAAAAATAAAAAAGATAGATATACTTGAGATAACCCAAAGTCTCCTTATTTTGATGTAGCTACAATTGAACGTGTTTGAAATGACATATTGACAATGTGTTTCTTTATAGACGTTCAAGAGACAAGTGAGATGCAAATGAGATAAGAAGAAAGAATTAAACGGATTTGAGGGTAAAGGAGAATATTTTTAGATTTTGAAAATTATTCATAAGAAAAAGAATTAAAATAAGAAAGAAAAATATTTTTGGTAACCGAAAATTAAACGTGCACGGTAGCTCTCTAAAAATACGTACAAGAAAGCAGAGGAGTTGGAAAGCGCGAGGCGCTATTTAGAATAACCCTTCTCGTTTTGGGTGATATTGATCAAACCGCCTTAAACTTCCCTTATAGCACGTAATTTAAAGGTGAGCCGTAACAACGATTAACAAACGGTTATTAAAATAAAAGAAAATAGAAAAATATTTTTGTATTTTTATGGTTTTATTAAGAAAATATTTACAAATCAAAAACGATAACTTCACAAGGAAGGGTCTTCAAAACACTAATCTTCGAACTAAACACGATAATCGTAACAAATTTCCCGGCAACGGCGCCAAAAATTTGATACGCTCCGAATACACTATATATATAATATTATATATACGTATATAAGGATTATATCAAATAATAGTATAGTAAGTATTTTCCGTCGGATTCGAGAAACAAACTTTTAACCAAAGTTGTCTCAAAAACCTCCCGGGTCGTTTTCCCTTGACGAAGCGTGAATTGAAAATCGGTTAAGTCCGTGATCGCGCGTTTTGAATGGTTTCAAAGATTTTTGAATTGGTTTTTCTAAATCCTACTAAATATAAATGACAAGTAGATAAATGCACGGAAGCAAGTAAACAAGAAATTAAAATTGAATACGTAAGCATTAAAATGTAAACGGGAATTTAAAACGCGACATTTAAAACCTAAATTATCGAAAATTAATCCTAAAACTATTTTTCTACTCTTTCCAATCCTAATTTAATAACTACTAATAAAAAGCTAAGGAAATTCTAAAACGGGAGTGCTTAAAGTTTAAAAACGAAGAAAACGAGAACGGGAACGAAATCCCGTTCTTTAAAAGGTAAAATTACAAAATATTAACCCTACGAAAGTAAATTTCAAACCTAAGCCTAGAATATGATAAAAGAAAATTTTAAATTTTTTTTTTTGATTATTTTTCTATTTTTTATGATTTTTTTAAAGTTTTAATAAAGAAAATTGATTAAAAATATTAAATGTAACTTTAAAAATCTAGAAAAATTTCTAAAAATAGCTTATGATTAACAGAATGCAGGAAAAATATAAAATCCTAAAATTCTAAACTCAATAAGCCGAGAAAAAACAAATGAGCACTCGAAGTGCTTTTTTATAACAAAACTCAAAAAGGTGTTAAAGTAATAAAAAGTACACCTTAGGACGTAAAAGTCCCAAGGGCACGTTGGTTAGTGGTGTGTGTGTTTAGGCGTTCATAAAAGATGAGGAGGGAAGAGGTCCAGGGTTCGAGCCTTGCTCACCCTGGATTTCCCCTCTTCCCTTTTTTATTTTTTTTTCAAAAACTTTGAAAAGCAAACTTGTAGAAAAGCTGACAATAAGCAAAATTTATAAAAGAAGCTTTTTATGAAAACAAGTAAATAAGCTAAATTTAGCTTAAAACAGACAGAAACACTATTTCTTAAAACACAAGTACACTAATAAGCTAAAATAAGCTCAAACCAGATCAAATAAGCTATGGCTACCCTAAAACTACCCTAATAAGCTAAACTGAACTAGAAATAAGCAAAATGGATAAGCCATAAGCTAAAAATAATCCAATAAGCACTTTAACAAAAACTGTTAACCAAACAGTCCCTTAAGGAAACTTTGAGCTTATTTTTCAATAAGCTAAAGGATCCTTATGGACTTTTGGCTTATATCAATAAAATCCTTGACCTAAAAGCTACTTAAAACAGCTTTTGAAAACTATTTTGAAAATCAAATGCTTAAGGAAAAAGCTTAATGAAAAAGCTGAAAATTCATTTTACTATACTTTTGGTTATTGAATAAAAAGACAAAAAGCAAAATTGCAGATCTAAAACAGGTATTCAAATAAGCTTTTTAAACTAAAATAAGCCATAATATATCTAGAATTTCCTAAAATCTATTTTAGCTATAAAAATCAAAACCTAAAAACTACTTTTACCTGCTGAATTTTAAGCTTTAAAATGGCTATTTGAAAATTTTAAGTATAAATTTGAACTAAGACTAGAATTTCATAAAATATATATAATAAATAGAGAATACTTCTTTTTGAAAAATTTAAGTATAAATTTGAACTAAGACTAAAATCTTTGCTATTAACTACATTGATTTAAGTTTAATCTCCAAAAATAGCACGTATGATTAGTCCGGTTAAGAGCTTATGGGAGAAAAAGCCACAAATT
>BQNB010064031.1:23974-35462 GCA_026074375.1 Tanacetum coccineum | reverse complement strand
AAAAAATATAGAAAATATAAAAAATATAGAAATAAGTAGGCACGTAAGTTAGAACTAGGGAGATTTTGACTTGACTGAGTGTTTCACTCTAGCTCTTCCCTTAGCTTTCGAGACTATGCGTTTGCTAAACTTTAAAATTTTGCAAAGAACGAAAAATGTTAGATGCTAAGCGTGGAGTAGTTGGATCTTTTTAGAGCCCATAGAGGTTAATTGTGGCTTTTTTTCTCCCATCAGCTTAAAAACTATAAAAATAATAATTTTCAATAAATAAAGTTGATCTGGTTTTTGCGATTCTTAGTTTTGATCCCATCGTAGAGTTTCCTTCTGGTGAAAGTAAGGTACACATCGAGGTTTTGTCAGTGTTGTGAGGAAATAGGCTACCGATTCCTGACGGCTCGCTCCTGTTGTCTAGGTAGTTAAAAGACTACATGACTTGAAATTTGGCTAAAATAATAAATAATAATAATAATGTAATAACTAAAGCCGAAATAAGACAACTATTTCCTGTCGGTTTGCTCCCGATGTTGCAGTCATTTAAAGGGTGGAAGTAATAATAATAATAATAATCCGAGACTGATAAAAGTTTGTTGTTTCCTGTCGGCTCGCTCCTGATGTTGCAGCCTTTAAAAAGGTCGAGGAAAGTACCGAGGTCGAAATAAGACTACTGTTTCTGGTCGATTCGCTCCCGATGTTGCAGTTGTTTTAAGGACAGAGGGCTAATAATGTTGCAATAATAATAATAAAGCTAAATTTCGACTCCGGGGTTATCTAAATAAAGCCTCTGCCTCTGGACTCATAGTTGAGTTATTTCTGATGAAATAAAAAGGATAACCCATAAATCATGCGAAATTAGAACCTTAATATGGACCTTATTCAAAGATTACATTAGTTACGGGGTGGAATGGTTAAACTTTAAATTATGCCTAATCTAGATTAGAACAAGTATTGAAGACCCGCGCTTCACTACGACGGGTCAAGTTTATCGGGCCGAATGTGTAAATAGCGTAAAAGTGAGGGTAGTTGCCGTAAGTTGATACATAGTTCGAGAGGCTATTTTTGTAAATTTAAATAGGTCGGGCTATTTTTGTAAATTTAAACAGGCCTGTCTATTTTATGGGCCAGGTTTTTTTGGGCTTGTTTGGGGCTAAATGTTTGGGCGGGTTGGGCTAATGGGCTAAATGGAATAGTGGGATAAATGGGCTAGTATTAAAATAATATTTTTTTTGATAAAAAAATGAGACAACATTTAGTGTCTTTAGTATAAGTATAAATGTGTATATTTTTAATTTCTAAACTGTGGAACAATTATGTCTTTTGTTCGCTAACGATTTCAAGACATAGGGTATATGACATAATTAGTTGTACTTTCTTACGACTGATGAGTCGGTAAGACGGATGCACTACAACAAACAGTTGAATTATCTTTGGGTTTTTCTTCACGACATAGTTAACCATGGATTTTTTTATATGAATAATAATTTTGTCACATTTATACGCGTCACAAATACTTTAAAAAATAATCCAAACATATAAATGTGTACAATTACAACAAATCTACACTTACATGTAATCAATTTTTTTATTAAAAGGCAACACTTAAGAGTGTAGACATTTTGACACTTTGTCCACACTTTTAGGTGTGATATTTTATAATGTTTATATCTTTGGTAATTTTGCCACACTTCTAGGTGTGAAAATTAAAAGAATCTTTTCACACTTATAATTATAGACATTTAGATAACATTTTCACACTTATATGTGTAGGAAAATTTGTCACACCCATTATAATGGCATATAACAAGATGTGGACTTTATAACACATTTTAACCCTGGACATTTGATCTTTAAAATATGAACAATTTAACTAGTTTTTTTTAGTGATGTTAACTTGATAGTCCATTTCCAACAAAAAGCAATTTTCATCTCCCTATTATGTAAATATATACAATCTTGAATCTTCAATTCATAGATAACATTTCATTTTAAAATAATTAAAGATTACAATATATGTCTCATATAAGATCAAAACATTATATAATGAAGATTACGATATTAGACAATCATATTACCCTTTTATATAATAGCGAATCAAACGATAGTGTTTTGGGAGTGTAAAAACGTTTCCATTTAGGTGTTGGCCTGGGATGGTGTGAGTGGGATAGGCCAAATGAGGTGGTTTGGGGGGGGGGGCATCGTTTTGGTCTTGCTAATGTAGTAGCTGAACCAAATGGCGTTGTTTTATCTATTGTCCTCTATACAAAGGAGAAAAAGAAAACACATGACAAAAAAAAATCCTAAAACACATACACACACACCTAAAAAATCCACACACACACACGATCTCAAGCAAGAAGATTAAAACAAAAATCGTTTGAGGTTGCATGTAAGTGATACCTTTTTTATCTACTAACTATATTGATCGGTGATGGTGCGCAAGCTTGAGGATTTTTAATTTTGAAGTTTAAAATTATTGACTCATTGCTTAAGGTTGTTGCATGTTGTAATCGTTTATCTTTTTTAATTCTGGCGTTCAAAGTTCGAATTGTTTTAAGGGTTTTGGTTGGAAAGATGACCGGAGCATCTGATTATGGTTTGGATGTGGTGACGGTTTGTAAAAAGGGTAGTTACATGTGCTAATGTTTGTGTTGGATGCTGATTTTCAGAGTAAGGTTGTTGCATGTTGTAGTTTTATAGGATGTAGTATGTCTATTTTGGATGTGGTTATTGCGTGTAACGGTCTTTGCATTTTTTTGGGTTCACTTTCTTATGTTATTATAAAATAGGTAGCTACAAAAAGCGTCTAATTGTTACGTGAATATCATCGGTTGATACGTGTGGTAAGAAACGACACGTTTTTGGTCTTTCTAAAACTATGTCGTTTGTGTTTTGGTTGGAATATTCAAGGCTGTGTGTGTGTCCGAAAGTTATAAATTATGTGGCTATAGAAAAGTGTTTGATAGTCCCGCGGGTAGGGTGATTGGGTTATCTCCTGGTCTATTGATAGGTGTAGTCTGAAATGACGTGTTCTTGGTCTTGTCGAATCAGTGTTGCTTAGTCTTTGTGTTGGATTGTTTAAGCATTTATGTGTGTCCAAAAGTAATAAAATATGTTATAGATTAAGATCATGATTGATAGATTAGTTTATGAGAATTAAGGTGTAAGTAGTGTGTGTGTTTAGAGAGAGAAAATGCTTAAGTGTCTTTTGATTAGATGAAATTGTTATAACTAACCTTGAAAAAAATAGACTCCTTATTTATAGTCCTATTATAGTGTGACTTTTCTAACATAACAAAACTAGTCCCTACACTTTATAATAGTGCTTACAAGTAGATTATTTTCTATTTATAACATTCTCCCCCTAAATGATCTACTTGGGAACTATCCTTATTTTGTTTTTTAATCCCGATTTCTTCTTTATGCTTGAACACTTTATCTAGATGAAGTAGTCGATCATTCTGTTTATCTTTAAAGCTTGAAAATGCCGAGAATTCTTGTATGAAAGTTGAGGACGACCTTGTAGCTCACTCTTTATCTTTGAAGGTATCAACTTGACTTCAGAACTCAAAATCAACATTCTCAAAAGCTATTTGAATCTTGATCTTCTTTTGCAGATTGAATCTTTAAAAGCTTTTATGAAATATTTATCTCTGAACTTGATCTTAAAGGTACATTTGAACCACATAATGTTGCTGACGAAAGATAGTTAAATAAGATGATATTGATTGAACATTGCTTTGTAGAAGACTTTAACACTTGAATTTATCCTTGAATCTTCATATTCTTTTTTGCGCCCCCTCAATCAAATATCTATCTCTTTGAATTTTCAAGTAGTGATCTTGATTGTTGAAGACTTTTTCTTGAATGATTTGTAGTTAAAGATGATGATGATAATGTTGAAGTACTCTCATGCAAATGTTGAACCGACTATCTTGATTGACCTTTAAGCTTGATGAAGCACTACAACTTATTCTAAATACTTGATGACGTAACCTCTAAACATATCAATAAAAAATGATTATAACAAAATTCTCTCATTCTGTTTTTGGTTTCTCTCTTTTCTTTCAATCCTCACCAACAATATATACATTTTCTCATTCTGTTTTTCTTTCTCTCATTTCTTTGAATACTTATCAATCATGAAGACAAATTATATCTTCCCGACCAAACTACTTATCTAAATATTATTTTTTATTCTCAATTTCTTCACTACTATCTTCCTATGATTGTCAACCAAAATGATTTTCTCATAATTTCTCTAAATTCCTCTTATAATTCTCCCCATTACATTCTTGAATGTATCTCTTAATTTTCTCTCCAAATTTCATGCTTCTATCTTCTCCCCCTCATGATGATTATGATCCATCGTGAGCATCATGATCATATAAGTGCCAAGATAAGCTTCGGGTTGAGAATCACTTGAAAAATATCCTTTGAAAGTCCGTGAAATTAAAGATGAAAATCATAACTTTTCTCTCTAAGAATCAAAACAATCTCCCTTTATCATTAAACATACTTCCCCAAAATAACTCATAAGCTCTCTCAAACCAACAAACTTAATCATTATCATTCATGTGAAGGTTGAAAGGTAACTTTTGACGTTATAAGATTAGTTGAAGATGTCATGCTTGTATAAGGTAGAGATGTTGTTGTTGTATGTTGTAGAAGATGAATAGAGAAATAATATCATAGTAAGAACCATATTCCACATTCATAAACCTCATATCGAGTATATTTATAGGCGTGTTATCATGGTTTTTGTACATGTTATTTGGTTAATCTAACAAACTTTTGCTACTAATTTGTACAAAGATATGTTTCATGTTCGTAGCTAGCCATGTACAAGAAAATAAAGAAAAAGATGAAGACACGATCAATAAGTGATGATTTATGCATGTACGAAGAATCTCGCATCAAGATCAAGCTCGGAAGCCTTTCAAGAGAAAAAGAGTCAAAAATACAAAGCTTCCAAGTCTTAAGATAAAAGATAAAGTCAAGTTGGATTGAAGATAAAGACCCGATCAAGAGCTGTGCAATCGGGAAGCTAAAACAAAAAACTAAAAAATGTTGCACGTAGGAAATCCATATGTCGTTCGACCCAACGATCCAGCCATTTTCTGGGCCTCAAAACCATCTGGCCGTTTGGCCTTGCCCCGAAGCTGTTTTGGCTAATCACAGTCGATAGCATCTGGTTGTTCATCATGAACATCTAACTGATAGGCTGGATGGACCTGACCTTCCCAAGTAAACTTTAATGCATTTTTAAGTACCATAATGACTTGAGTCTGATCATTTCACCCTATGGCTATCATTTCCACCTTATTGATGACCCTTTGGCCCCAATATGCTTGGTGGCTAAGGGTGGCTTCTACCTACCTACCTATATATATATAGAATTATAAAATATATTTATATATATATATATATATATATATATATAATTGAGTGCTAGGCTTGGTTTTCACACATGAAAACTCACCCTTACACCCTAAGGACGAATTTTCTACCATTCACCACTCTCAAAAGGCCTAAAACTTCTTCCAAATTAGCGAGAAGAGATTCAAGTACTTGGAGGAAGTGTTGGAAAAATTTATATGTTGGTTAGTAGTTTCGGGTTGATTGGAGGCTTAAGGATTGCTCTAAATCTTTCCGTTACCGATTGTAGTTTGCTACTTTGGTATAATACTCTTACTTTCAATAATTTTTATGATTACCATAATTGTTGAAACTTTGGATTTTTTTGAAATCAACATGGAGTAGTTTTATTTACACTTTTTTGGATGATGTTTTGATATGAAAATTAGTTATTGTTGATTATGGTTTTGATCAATTTTATGTTATGTTTAAGAACCACTTGTACTTGAGTTTTGTTATATTTACTTATCAAGTTTGGTTAGTTGTTGGTGATTTCATAGGTCGAAAGGGTTTTCGTCATTCAACTAGTTATAATCATTTGTCTATGAATGATTGTTTTATGTATTGACCATTTCATAAATAACTTGATATTACAAAGAAACTTGAGTGTGATTGTTAACGAATTTGTGAAACTACCGCGAATTGAACTTGTTAAATAAACATAGTCTTGACTTGGTTGATTTGGCTTATTGCTTTGTTTTATTGTCTTATTATCATACGCATGGATTATATGCTTTAGAATTAAAGATTGGAATTTGTCACCATCATATTTTTAACTTGTAATCGATATGTCAAAAACGTCTTCACATAAGGAATTTAAATATTATGAACTAATCCAAACAAGTGTTGTCTTTACCTATTGAATTCGCATAATTATTATTTTCATGTTATTTGTTGCTTTATGGTAATTTGGGACGTGATATCCATTTTACCACTTTCGTATTGCTATTTGTTACATAGATTCTTCAGAACCGAAAACACTCAAATCCTAGTGAACGATCTCCGCTTACCACACCTAACTAGCTACACACGATAGGGTCATACTTGTCTAAATGTGTTCTTAGCTTAATCCCAATAATCCTTGTTATCAATATAAAACTCGTAGTAGAGACACATCACATAATAATCATGTAGTCCATGTATCACATTATCATGCTTTGAAAATTTTCGATGAGTAATTTGAAAACTATGATCAAATCAATATCTCGATGATAAAGATGCAGAAATATGACCATAAAATCCAAAGAAGCATTGATCTCTTGAACTGATTCGGTCGTTGTAACACACCAGGTTTTACTACTCCCTAGGCAGAGTACCTAACCGTTGTAGTTTAGTATAGGCAAGACTCGGGGGTTGTTATCGTTCTCTAGTGGAATAGGTTGGGAAGGTTCGAACTAAACGTAACTAAGGTCTAAGGGTTGAAAGAAGATTATATTTTAGTTTTTTATATTTTTAAGAAAGCAATTAAAATATTTGGTTGAAAGGGTTTTGGTTTAAGCTAATTAATCTAATAACTGAAATTAAATCTAAACTAATGTGTGGAAACTCGTATAGGTAAATAAATGTGTTTAAGTAATCATGTATTAATCCTTAGTTTGCTTCTCCTAATTCTATTGCCTGTCACCCTTGTGATGCGATGTGTAAGTATTTCGTAATTCATGAACGAATTACACGAACCCGTCGTCTATGTAATATTCCGTTAAGGCAACACACAAGTAAGGTAGTATGAAGACTATTACAAAGCCCGTAAGAGTACATTACATGCATTAAAACACTTAGAAGGTGATCAACCACATATGGGTAAGGTAGTATAAAGACTGTTACCGATGATATACTTTTTACACAATCATGTTTCCATGGAAGTCTTCTCAAGCAATTAAGAAGCTACTTTTCTAGAGCCTCACGCGCACACCCATCAACAAGAAGCAATATTAAAAGGATCTATAAACTAAGTATCATGTAATCATAGTTAAAAACTAATAAATCTAGCCTAGCATGTTAAAGAGAAACGAAGAACAATGATTAATCAGACAACACATAGACATATTGAAAAATCAAAGGATAAAGAACTTCACTTGATTAAAACATGGATTGAAGATACATACAATAAGGTTTGAGAACCTAAAAAACGACCTAAAAACTGACAATATTCATCACTTTAATAAACCTAACGAACCCTACTTTGTTACACTTTTTAAAACCCTAATTTTGAATTTGTATATATAGAAAAACAATCGCGACATCGTCGCTTTATAATCCTGACGTCGTTGCTCTGCTGATTCTTCTAGGGCTTCTTTAAGTTGGTTACATTCTGACGCCATCACAATAATCCTAACGCAGTCTTTAAGGACTTCTGACGTCGTCTCTATAATTTGCGACGCCGTCTCCAGAGTCTATATGCTTTTTCTTCTTCGACTTTGGTGTAGAGTTGTAATCTCTTCCGTTTCTTCCCCAAATGAGCCCAAGTCACGTGTATTTCCTCCAAATGCCATCCAAGTGCTAAAAATACAAAAGAAACGTTTAAGCACGTATTTTAGTGATATTTTCATGATTTAGAGGCTTAAATGACCTCAAAAAAGTATATAAAATAACACCTCATCGGATACCCCTACAATTTGGATTTGCTTGTCCTCAAGCAAATGAGTTTTTCTACCTAGATAATAGCATTATCGGGGGCATTTAACTTACTTTTTAAATATAATTCATGGCACAACCAATTAGACCTCGTAATTATAAGCACAGAAATTATATACTAGCACCTCACAGTTAGTGTTTAGATTCTCTCTTTCTCTTGGGTGTATAATGATTTATAACAATATGGGAAACGGAATATTAACACTCATTACTTGTCATAGCATATAAATTATCATAAGCTTGATAAAGGATCAAACCTCTACTATTGTGGTGTAAGCACCTAGGAATTACTATCAAAGAGGTCTTTAAAAGGTTGTGATGTTTGGGTGTAAGTTAAACAGAAACATAAACGGATAGGATATATTTGGATAGATTTAGGGTAGTGGTGAGTTAGTTAATATACAAAAATACATGTGAAGGCGTTGCTAAGCCAAGACTCGACCACTCTAGGACTAAGATATACAAACTCTACATCAAATCTTTCTTTTTCTTTTCTGACATAAACGTAAACATAAGTAAGATGGCAGCCCGTACATTCTTTTTTCTTACCTTTTTATATTTTTGTTTTTTATTTTCTTTTCTTTTTTTAATTTTTTTTCACCTTTTTCTACTTTTTTTGGTACACTTTTGTCCCGCCATCTGCTGAAACATAAATAATACAAGATTTTAGGTTTATAATTTTACCCTTACACTTGACTTTTAGAACTCATAAACATAAACTAACTAATGACCTGAATTGAAAGGATCAAAATAACATGGAGTGTATTAAGCACGTATGGGGGTAATAATTTGACTTTCTTCCCCATTTCTTCATAAAATAAAAACTACCATGAATCTTAATCGTCCCAAAACTGTATACACTAATAAAAGACTCGACTTAGAAACCATGTGCTCAAGCAAATAATTAACTGGGTTTACAAAGGTGATAACAATACTGTACTAAAAAAAGTACATAAAAGGAAGGCTAAGCCGATTTGGGTGTAACATTTGGTAAGGGTGTAAACAATGCTCTTCATTATTAATCCAGAATCCACTAGAAAATTACAATAACGGCAAAAAAGATAGGCTCGGAGGGGTGTACTAGGGGTATCTTGCACTAAAAATGAGTGCATAGCAAGGGTGTGGGGATAGTAATATGATCGAGATGATCATAATAACAAATACATGTTTAAAACATGGGTTTATCCTAGTGCCTCTTATCATTTAGCAAATCCTAATCACACGAATGCGATCTCACTTAGTAGTCTCGGGATGAATCACAAAAGCAAGTTCTAGAATTTAATATACTACCGGTATACTCATATAATTTTAATCGATACCAATGCTCCAGAAAAAGCGACAAAACCCCATATGCACGATCAAATCCATGAATGCGACATATATGATTTCTCATTCCTTAACTCGAGCAAGCTAAAGGTAAAACTATCTTAAGCATCAAAGATGGGTGCTTGAATTCCTAAAAATCTAGGGGCGAACGTCACATTTTTTGGGTGGAATTTTTTTTAAAGTGGTAGGGTTTTTGTGCTAATCATATAATTCATATCCATGAAACGCTAATAATACTAAGTTTTCATTGGTAAGTGCCATAAAAAAATTAAAATTTGGGTTAAAATTACCGTCTATGCTACGTTTCAGTATATTTCTCATATTTTTAAGGACAATACAAAGGCAAATGAATAAATAGTTTCTAAGGCTTTATTCCCCTTACACTTATTTTGAATATTGTTCCCAATGTTCTTAAAAGTACCCGAAAAACGAATAAAGGGAAAAAGAAAAGGCAAAAGAAACTAGTACTCCCATGATTTTTCTCAATAACGGAGAAGAAACAAATGATCCCGGCTAAATCCTTATCCAAGAATCTTCCACATGAAACTCCTAAGAACTTTCGGGCTTCTACTTGTCAAATATAACCTGCAAATAAAAGACAAGAAACAACTACACTTGACGTAAAATCGGCGGGATAATGATATACAACGTAATTGTTTAGGGTTTAAACACTACGAAATCAATAAAGATAGGATGAATGTGCTAATGTAATCTTGGTTTTCTGCAAGTTTTAGGAAAATTACAAATTTTGGAATTCATACAAAACTAATTTTCAAGAATTAAAAGAAATACGAATTTTACTGTAGCTAGAGACGTGACGCCGTCAAGAAAAATCCTGACGCCGTCTCTAGCGTCTATAAATATTTTTTTTCTTTCTTGGAAAAATTTCTGCACGCGAATCCTATTAGTTATTTTCTAGAGAATTACTGCATAAACCACAAAAACAATTAACATAATCATTTGACTCGAAACAGACACACAAGACGCAAATTAATCTAAACTATTTATTTAATATGCTTGACATGGTTCTTAGAAACCAGATATTTTCTTTAACATTTTTGATGTAAAATATATTTGATTGCAATTAAGACGAAGGTAAAGACAAAACAAAGCATGATCACATAATTTAAACATATAAAAATAAACGATAAAGAATAAAACACACGACACTCCTAAAATGCAAGAAAATAAAAGATTGGGTTGCCTCCTAATAAGTGCTTTTGTTTATTTAACGAGTCTTGTAGTTAGACTCGAAGTCACACTCCTAGAAATCATGAAGGTGATCCAAGTCAATGATCTCGCTTGGATTCTCATTTTCAGACAATTTCCAAGTGGTGGAAATTGATTGAAGGGTCTTTTTGATTTTTTTTCCGTCGGGGTCAATCAATTCAATCCTAATGTGCCACGCACCATCTCCTTATTTTGGTGGCCTATTCAAATACATTTTCTTCTTTATCAACTCTTTCGACTCCCACACATTTCCTTTAAGATTGATATGTATAGCTCCTAAGAATTCTACCATCTTTCTAAATACTAGGACGTCCTTAAATGGGTTAAATTCGGCATCTCTGGAAATTTGCCATTCCCAGGGCAAATGGTGTTCCATAAAGTCTTTCTTAACATAAAAAGAGGGTCGGGCACCAATACCATCCGTACTAGGTCGTGGTTCATAAGATTCTCTTTTTGCCTAGGGTAGTCCAATAAATTTCTTCATCACCTAGGTTGATCTCTTTTACTCTAAATATTGACCTAGTAACTCCTTCTCCTACCGCTATTTTATTTTTTACAGTCTATCACAGCACTAGCGGTTGCTAAGAATCCTTTTCCTACGAGTAAGGGGGTTGTGGGGTCCTTTTCCATGTTTATAACATAGAAGTATTCTAAGAGTTTTAACTTTCCTATGTGAACTTCTACATTTTTGACAATTCCTACGAGGTAAGACTTATTTTCATCTGCTAACCCAAAAACATGATTGGTCTCTTCTAGTAATCCAATTTTAAGCTTTTTGAATATACATAATGGGATTAAATTCATACAAGACCCTAAATCGGCTAAGGTATCAAAAGGCTCGGAGTCCCCTAGTGTAACACCCCCAAAAATCAGTTACAACGCAGCG
>BQNB010064031.1:0-14908 GCA_026074375.1 Tanacetum coccineum | reverse complement strand
TTTAAATGACTATTTTACCCTTTGACTTTTTGGGTCTGACTTGACTTTTTAATCTTTTGACCTTTTACAGTCACATAAAAACGATTACCGCGTAGCCGGTAAATTTTTGAAACTTAATAAATCATATTTATTGTTACTTATCTCTCATTTACAAACTTTATTTTTCAAACTTATTGAAACGAAAACGAGAAAATATCTCGCAAATTGTAAAAAGCGCACACAACGCGCACCGATGCGAAAATAACTAAATTTCATTTAATTATCGCTAGTTATTTAATAAAATATTTTATATTTTATATAAAAACATTTGTTAAAAATGATAATATTCGAGTCAAAATTTTATTTTTACGGACAACGCTTGCCCGTGACACCCAATGGCTACACAAATAAATAATAAACATTTTAAATATATTTTATAAAAATATTTATAAAATACTAGTCATGTAAATACTCACTTTTCATGGAAAAATTATTTTAAACGCAACGGTGAAATTTTCGTGTTTTGAATCATCCGTTAAATAGCTTAAACGAGTCCCGAACCATTATTTAACAAAAATTATACGTTTGGTCCCTGTGATAATACTTACAACATAAACCCCAATCTATGTTACACTTGTCACTTTTTTAAACTTTATGGTATATATATTAAAACCCATTAGGGTTTCCTCATTATAACCTAGTCACACACATCTCCTTAAGTTTCCGGCGCCGTCACCACCACTCCGGCCAAGTTCCGGCAACTTCCGCCGGCCATCACGATCATCCCCACCTCCGATCCAACAACATCGTCGCCTTTCCGCCACCTCCACGCCGTCCCACTCTACGGCAGCCACACAACAACACTACCACCCCCGCTACCACCACACCCCACCACAGATCCACCACCATCATCAACCTAACCATCCCCATCTCGTCACCATCATCACCTTCGTCATCGCCTCTCCATCACTACGTCCACCATCGTAACTACCATACCATCTCTACCATACCACTGCTGCCACCACAGTCATCACCACCATTACATCGTCATCATCCCCATCACCATCCCTACCAACCACCACCATCAAGGTACGTTTGGTTTTCAAGCACCAAAGGGTGCGTCTGGTTTCTCACCACGAGGGTGCGTTTGGTTTTCTTAACACCACAAAGGGTGTGTTGGTTTTGCAGAAGCACCAAGGGATGCGTTGGGTTTTAGCAGCACCACCACCTAAGGGTGTGTGTGGGTTGCAGCCAGCACCCTAAGGGTGCGTTTGGTTTTAAACAGCCCTGAATGAGTGCATTTGCTTTTGCTCAGCACCAAGGATGCGTGTAGTTTAGTAACAGCCCCAACGGGGTGTTTGGATCCGGGTTTAGAGTGCGGACACATTTAGGATTTGAGGTTGATTTGCGATATCGGCTACTATAAATATGTTTAGTTTTGGTAATTTGTAACTTTAAAACGTACGATTACTTTTATGCAAGAACTTTCTATTTATTTAATTAGTGATTTCCGAACATGTGTCAAATTATTTTGTTTCAATTATTTTCATCACGTTTCTTATATAATACTTGTAAATTATTATATACTCTGACTTGTTCTTTTGATTGTTTGTCTTTATTATATAACTAAACATATGAATTATATAATTGTTCATTTTTCAGATGTAATATATATGGAATGTATTACATACTTTGCGTTTGCTTTTCTATATATTTTATTTAACCAACCACCAAACAATTACAACTTGAAACCTAAATGAATCATTCTAGAGTAGTGGGATATAACCGTTAAGTTAAACTGCATCTTCTTGGTCGAGTTGTTCTGTTTTCCGTTGTGGTGTGCTTATTATTTACATTTTTGCTAATTGTTCTGCAACATCGAGGTGAGTTTATAGCTTCACATTTTACTTGTTTTATATTTACCTTATAACTTTTGGGGTGAGAACATGCTCGTTTACAAACCTGTTTACTCTAATGATCTTAAACTTTTATAAATGTTCGTTTGCAAACTCGGTTACATGATTGATACCACACTTTGTTTTACTTATGGATGCAATTACTTAAAGCCTCTCTTTTGGAAATACAAGGTTGATTTTATTATGGACACAAGTATCTTGATCTACTTTCCCTGTTACGTGTTGCTTGAGTTGCGAATAGACTACTAATGCCCGAACCATCATGAACCGTTAATTTCTTAACTGACTGGCTGGTTAAGTAAGCGCGAGTGTTATAAATAGATCTATTGGGACTAATTATTCCTATCCGGGTGAGTAGCGCTCAATACCCATGGGGCTCCCGATAAACAGATATATACCATGTCGGATTTTATTAGGTGATCTTGGTCAGATACCTCTAGGGCAGTTAATTTCTTATTTGGCATATAATATGCTGCATCGAATTGAGCTTCGGTGTCATGAGCTTAGCGAAACAGTAAATACATTTCATGTGATATTGTATTTGTTATAATAGTCTCAGGTGCTTTGTATGTGAAATCGTAAACTGCTAAGATTGTCACACACGTTCTGAAATCTTGTGGTCCACACTACTTTGTTTGAACGTTTCAAGTTGCTAAACATCTTTTCATAATACTGTGAGTGAAGCAGTATTCTCTAAACGTTTTTGATCCTCATAAATGTTTTACTTAAACCAATGAATTCACTCAACTTTATGTTGACCGTTTTTAGCATGTTTTTCTTAGGTGATTAGCTTTGGACTTCTTTGACGTGCTATATGGAGTCTACGTGCAATATGACACCATTTATCAAGACTTTATTTCTCTTTCATACTCGTTGTCTTTTGTAAACCAAATTATGCTTCCGCTACATTTTTCTTACGCTTCCGCAAATGTTTAATTTCTTTTAAATCTTGTAAAACTTATTTATTTTTAAATAATGCAACGAGTTATGATTTTCAAAATTTCCATTAGTGGTCGTTCTTTCATGCCTTGTGTGATGTATACTATGACGTCACTCCCCCGGACACGTATTCCATCCAGACCCCGTCTGGGGGTGTGACAGATTAGTATCAGAGCCAAGGTTATAGAGAACCAGGTAGAATATCTAGGTAGAATATCTAGGTCTGGTCTATAACCAGTATGTGATCCTTACGTGCTTTTATGTGTGCCTTATACGTGCTTTTGATATGGCGTATACGTGAGTATCATTCTGCCTTGAGCCTACTATGATATGGGTTTATCTCCGCCCTGCGTTTATTGTTCCCTGCATCTATGTTGGTTTGCTTAAAGTTTTACCCTTGAGCTCTATTTTGCTATGAGCTTACGTTTGTCTTGCGTTTATCTTTTCTCCGCGCTTATCTTTTCTCTACTGTCATCTTTTCTCTGCGGTTTACGTTTGCGTTACGTATATTTCCCCACTTGTTTATGTAGAAACTGTCTATATAAATACTAAATTCTTTTCTAAGACATTGTGAGTGACACAATGGTCTCTAAACTTCTCTAAGACATTGCAAGTGGAATTGTAATAGGAGGATTGATACGATAATTGATATGTAAACTCGTTTATATAGATCTATATCTTATTTACTTTAGTCATATACTCATCAACTATTTTAAACTCTATGTCGATCTTGCCTAATTGTTTTACTCCCCGTCTCCGAAGACGAGTTTGATCACTCGTACCATACTCATTTAGGCGGCATGCATCGTTATTTTTCATCCACACCTGAAGGCATTTTGGACGTACGCGTATTGTATCTGAAATTATTAAGTAAGCCTGATTTATAATCTCTTTATGTGAAAGGATTGGGTACGCCTCTTCATTTAATACAGAATTTGTAAATCACTGAATCATAGTTTATCAACATCATTGTTTAACATAAATTTTGGGGGGGGTGACGCTTTCTTTTTGTAATAATAAATTATAATGAGTAGGCTTAATGGTATCAATATGACACGAGAATGAACTCAAAACCAGACAATCACAGATCCAGTTATTAAGGATCTAGTAACGCGATCGTATCTTTCCGCTAGCAGATCTTAAAGCCTCACTTGAACTACCTTATCTCATTCTTAAGTTATTACTTTTGCCATTTCAAATCCTTACGATCACGAATTGTTTGTGGAGCTAACCGAATTGTACAGTCTTGAGCTATTGGATTTGATTCATCATCGAACTAACGACTGCGTGCAATATTCCATCGTCTATCGCATAATCTCTCCCGCGAGCTCTTCCCATTTGTTGACTTTTATTCTAGGGATATTCTTTCTCGAAATGTGCTCACTCTCCGCATCCCATCACCGTTTGTTATAGTTATTGTTGCTATGCATTCTTATACTTTTGATTCGTGACTCTATATGTTTGTGCTATGATTTTCAAATTATTAAAATAAATAATTATTTTAATAAAGATTTTTGATGATTTCGGATATATAATTTGTTATTGATTGAGAGGTTGTGAGATTTGGAGTTTGCAACAAGAAGGCATGAAGGTTGTAGGCGAGTATTATTGTGGTTTAGGTCGATTAAATGTTTTGGCGTAAATGACTTTTGGATAGTTGGAAAATATGACGCGTTATGGTAGGGGGCTATGGTTCAAGTCATAGGAGATTAAGAAAATTATTAGTTGTTGGTTCTGAATTTTAAATGAGGGTTATATAAAACTACAAACTGGGACGTTTAAAATGTTTTGAAATTCTTTGAATATATTCGTGGAGCTTCTTAATATTAATACGAAGGTTGGACATTATCTAAAAAATGATAAGTCGTTGATTGTTGGCCGATTTCTAAATTTAGCAAGTCTTTATATATATTTAGCAAGCAAGGATTTTTCGTTAGACGGTTGGGGAGTTTACACTAGTTCATTTTCTTTGAAATATGGAAACGAATAAATTAGAGGGTACTATTTACGCTTTGAAACTAAAAGCTTTCCAAAAATGGAAACTTTCTATAAATAGTAACTTATCGTAAGAACGTCGTAACATCTTCAAAAACCTAACGAGTCCGTAAAGACACATTTTTGTTGACTAAACTAAACCACAAACATATATGGTTTTCTATTTCGTTATTAAACATTGTGTGCAATGTTTCTTTATTATCATTATTTCTCGTTCTACGGCGCGTCTATTATTAAGTTGCAGCTAGAGCTGTTCGGTTATACCTTTATTCGCATCGTCTGCTTATGGTGTGTTGAGTCATGATTCATCCTTATACTTCCTAAGTAAGTTGAATACTTACATTCATTAGCCTCGTCCGATATTAATCATCAAACCTTACAGACATTCGAAACTAGACTCTGCCCTTATACATTTGAAACCCCTATACCAACATACCCACGCACCTACACTTTCCCTTTTGATATTCTCACTACTAAGGGACTTTCTTTATAACGCGTTTATACAAATCATAAAACTTGTAATGATATTTTTTTGAAACACCTATCCTGATGGATTATATATTCTGGTCAAACCTAGCCAAAATTTTTGTATATTAAGAAGCATCAAAACATCAAATTTTATGTGAATAGAGTTATCAACGTCAGGTTTTGATGTTTGCTAAAATACACATCATTTATAACCAGGAAAACACTATTAATTGGACTAAAAATTCTAAAAACTTGCTTTATTATATTGCAAATATTTTTGTTTGGTATTTTTATGTCTTGCGGTGTAAAGGATTAAAAAAGGTGCAAAAAAAACGGACGAATTATCGGGCTCAATTTGGTCAAGTTTAATTATTACTCAAAGCTAAGATGAAGTCGTGAAAAGTCTTCGAGCATACCAGTGGAAAGAGCACGGAAAAACGAGTCCATCGGTGCCTTCGTTGATTATTGGGCCAACCCTTGACCCATTTATGGGTCGGGCCAGCCCATGCTATCTATAAGCCCAATAAGCATGTCTAAGGCCATAATGAAATCTGTTGCAAATATATAAGAAGGAAGATGGGTGACATCAGGCCTGCGTCACGCAGCCTTGTCGACTCAAAATAAATATACATTTTCCATATAACGGGCCCCTGCCAATCAAAAAAGGAATTGACGAATAGAAAGAGCACACGTGGCAAGAGCTTTTATCACTTCATTTCCCATATTCAGTAAGTGCATAAAAGGATCTAAAGGTAGGAATGCAATGCATACAAATAAAGCAGATTACTTGGAGACGTGGCCTTCTCACAACGGTGGATCTATCTTTTATACATGCACGATCTGTGGAAGCACACAGCAAAAGCCAGATGAGTGGCTAATATGCAATATTTGGGTCCAAAATTCTGACAACATGACCCCTTCTCTCCCCTATTTATACCAACCCGCTCCCCCTATTTTTCCATTATTAGTTAGTTAGTTTTTTTTAATTTTTAATTTTTAGTTTTAGCTTATTAAGATTTTTTTTAAAGCTTTTTCTAGCTTATTGTACCAGCTTATTTAGTGAGCTTAATGTTATAAATCTTGGTTATTGAAATGATATATGGTTTTTGAAGTGCTTATCCTTTAGGCTTAATCTCTTTTTCTTTTCCTTTTAGCTCATCGAAATAAGCTCTTCTCTCTAGCTTATTTATACAGCTTATTCTTTTAGCTTATTATAAATAGGCAACGAAACTAATTAGCTATTCCTTAGCTAATTGGTGTTGTTTACTTATTTCTTTAATAAGGTGTGAAATATAAGTTTAAAATAAGTTTTCGTGAGGCTTACTCCCGATTAAGCTGATTTGGGCTTATTATCTTTCAGCTTACATTCAGATCCGAATAAGCTCTAAAATAGCTTATTCGTTTGGATCTAGGCTCACATGTCATTCGGATAAGTTTTGCTTAAATTCAGATGTTCGTTTTCTTATGTTAATCTTGAATAAGTTTTCTAAAAAGTTTTATTCGTTTTGCTTATTCATTTTCTAAGCTCGAGTCGAAGTAAAGGTACAATTGCAACGAGTCTAGAACTCGGTTTATTTAGCCTTAGACACTTGGGAATTTTCGAAAGCTTCTAGTTCATTTCATACGCATTTCGTTTCATCTAAATTTAGAGTAGAAAAACACTTTTATTAGTTTAATTCGTTTGATGTTTGTTGAAATCGTTTCACGTTTTTTCTTTTTTCTTATTTCTAGTTGAATAAACTAAACTTTTAAAAGGGTAATTTGTCATTGGGCCTCACTTGAATTGGGTCAAGTTGTTGAATCTGGCCCGTGTTTAAATTTAGATTGGGCTTACGAGTGTTGGCATGCATTTTGTTCATGTTAGAATTTTAGGCTGTTGCAATTTACCAATATTGTTATAACTGTTTTACTGGATAACAATTTATATTTGTTTTATGTTTTTGGTACCGGTCAACTCATGAGGCGCGGAGCTTAAGGGTTTATTTAGCTAGACCGAATTTAATTATTTGTTTTAGCTAAATAAACCGGGTGGTATTCGTTTAATTGCGGGTCTCCAATTCGGTTCCATTTTCTAATCTCTTTTCAATACTTAGAATAGTTTTATTTTACCGTTCCATAATATATTTGCATATTTGATTTTTGCCATGCTTAGTGTAGATTTATTTTTGTCGTTAAATGCTATGTTTGTTAAATTGAATTTTGTTATGAGTAGTGAGTAAATAACTTGTGTTTGCTAAGCGATTAGTGACTTGGAATTTAAGTGCGGTTTTAAAAAGGTTTAAAAAAAATTAAAATAAAATAAAATAGTCACTAGAATTTTCTAATTTACATACCGTCATTTACTTTTAATGCAATTTAAATACTTGTCATTTATTTTAAAAAGCATTTTACTTTACTTGTAATTTAATTTCTTGAAACTTGTTTTCTAAGGATTTTAATTCGTTAAACCTAAGCCCGCACTTAAGGAACCATTTCCGTCACTTAGCAAGCATATTTGTCATTTATATCTTTAGATCAATTTTAGTATAATTCTTGTAGTTTAAATTTAGAATTTAATAATAGTTTATTTTTAGTATAAAAAATAGTTTATAACCAAATACCTGAAAACTTTATGGACAATCAAGCTCGATTTACAACTTGAACGTAGATTTCCATTCACCTCTCGCCGAGGAAACGACCCGGAAGGTTTTTGAAATTGCTTTGGTTAAAAGCGTTTATCTAGAACCCGACGGAAATACTATACTATATTATTATTGATATCCTCCTTATATATTATATATTATATATAGTGTGTTTGGACGTGAATCAATTTTTGGCGCCGCTGCCGGGGAGAGGTGTAGCGATTTTTACGGGGTTTGTTCGTGGTTCGGATCTTGAAGATCCTTTCTTCAGAAAGTTTATTTTCGTTCCTATAAAAAATAAAAAAAATCCAAAAATATTTTTATTTTCATTTTATTTTCTTTTATATAAAAAATTTTATAAAAAAAATATTTTTCTTTCTTATTTTTATTTCTTTTCTTATTGTATTTATTTTTCCAAAATCATAAAGATATTATCCTCTTACCCTCTTATACCATTTAATTCTTTTCTTAACCCTCTAAATTGTTTAATTCTTATGGCGTCACTCGATCATCGTTTGAACCCCCTCTTCTCGATTAAAGAATGCTCGTCTTGTGGAGCTTTGTACACTGCAGACTTTTGTTGTTCAAAAGGAGGTCTTGAAGACAAGATTCTTGTTCCTAAACCCCCTCAGAATTGTGCAACTTGTGGAGACCCGGTTGATGGTCTATATTGTCGATCTTGTGCTTTTGTGCGAAAGTGTTTGAATGAAGGTTGGTATACAATTCATGATGAAAACGAAATTCTAAACACTTCTGAGTCATCCAATGACAACACTAACATTGTTAGTGCACCACAAGAGCCATTGTCTTCAATCAAGACCCCGGTAAAAAATCCTCGCAAAGTCCTCCACAAATTTAACCACAATTGTTGTTACAAGTGTGGTGATTCGTTAGATGGAATTTTTTGTCAACGATGTACTGCAGTCTTGTGAGAACGGTGCACTATATGGTTATAATTGTCCATCGAAAGCTCGGATTATCTCAATCCGGAAAACCATGGCAATCAAACCATTGATGAGCTCCCACAACTTTAACAAGTTTTTTGATCCGACGTCTGCTATTCTCAAAAAGAAAATCATTACCTTACGCTTCAAAACCAACTTGTTGATATTTCTCCTAACGTTTTTGACCCAACTCCACAACCTCCTATGTATTTCTCGTAAATTTTGCTGGGGAACGTGCTCGTGTTTTCTTCCCTTTTATCTCTACAACACACACACTCTTCCCATCTTATTTTTTTTCTCTCTACTATAATGAATAAACATCTCTTTCACTTTTCCAAGCCTCCGGATCCGTTGCTCGATAGTGAATCTAATTCCAACACAACCGATGAGTCAAAATCTCTATAATTCTAACTCTTCCGGTTTTGACCAATTCCAACCCCCGCAGTTTCCCGTCATTCATCAACCTCCTCAAGAAACTAGTGCGGAAATTTTGCAAGCTAGAGAAAATCTCATGAATTCTATACAAACCTTTTTTAAGAAGTTTAATCGTATATTTTTTAGAGAAACACCAAAGGTTTTAACAAGAGCTTGGGAGAAATTTTTTGAAATTCAGCATGCTCAACCTAAGGATATACAAGAATTGCTTCATAAACTTCTTAAAGATTTGCAAATTATAAGTGAGGAGATGGCAGAATATATTAATCTTCCGAGTTGGAATCGTCCTACCTACTACTACGAAGATGATGACGATGAGTATACTATCGCAATCACACCCGATTTACCAACCGAGGAACCCGATAACTCTCTAAGTATGGGGGACGAGCATCTTAGCACTATTCCGGAGACGGAATCAGACGAAGTAATAAAGTCTAGTGTTGAGAACCTTGTCCCAATCCCAAGTGAGACCGAGGATTTTTCCGATATCGAAAGTGAGTGTGATGTGCCCGTTTGTGATGATTCTACAACTTTTTCTAATCCTCTTTTTGATTCTGACAACGATTATACCTCTAGTGACGACGAGTCATTTTCTAATGAGAACGTTCCAAAGGAAATTTATTCGAACCCTCTTTTTGATGAAGAAATCATTTCTGATAAGATTAATGCTTCGATCATTTCTTCTCTTAAGATTGATTCTCTTCTCGAGCAGTTCTCCGGTGAACTCGCTCATATCGATCCGATTCCCCCAGGAATTGAGAAAGCCGACTTTGATCTAGAGGAAGAAATCCGTCTTGTTGAGAATTTGTTGTATGATAATTCATCTCCACGACCGCCGGAAGAACTTAATTTGGAAATTGCTGATATGATTCTTGAGTCTCTATCTCCATCTCCTATCCCCGTTGAGGATAGTGACTCTCATATGGAGGAGGTTGACTTATTTCTTACTACGGATGACTCGATGCCACCGGGAATTAAGAATGACGACTATAACTCGAAAGGGGATATCCGTTTTCTTGAAGAATTGCTTAGCATTGATCCCCTTCCCCTTCCTGAAATTGAGTCATCTAACCTTGATCATTTTAATGATCCGTCATCTTCTCGTCCTCCTCTGGAACCACCGGATGTTAAGATTTGCTTTAATTTTGAGCCCGATACGGGTGTTGTGACTACCAAAGTGGTGGGTGACATTTCTGAAAACGATGTTCTTATGCCTAATCTTTTACCCACCCAACCCACCCTTTGTCCAGTGTTTGACCTTTTGCTTCCGTTTTCATCCGAAAACGAGGACAAAGTGTTCAATCCTGGTATTCTCATTTCTCCTCTCTTATCTCATCGGGGCGAAATCATTTCTAATTTTTCTAAGAGCCCGATGATGATTTCTAGAGGGGACATTCCTGACACTTTGTCTTTCGTTTTCATCCGAAAACGAGGACAAAGTGTTCAATCATGGTATTCTCAGTTCTCATATCTTATCTCATCGGGGAGAATCACTTCATAATTTTTATAAAGCCCGATGATGATTTATGCAGGGGACCATCCTCTCTTGGATGTTCCGTAATCTCCATTTCTATACTCTTGACCAGCTCAGTATGGGGATCGAGTTCAAGCTAAGAGACTCGCCACAAAAAACAAGCGCTTCTCGGGAGGCAACCCGTGTCTTTTCTTCTTTCTATTTTCTTAATAATAAGTGAGAGTGTTATTTTATAGCCCAAGTGTGGGGGCGTGTTTCTTTCTATGGTATGTGGTTTTGTTTTTGCAGGATTCCTTAAGATCATGAAGACCCGTGCTTGTTTTCAATCCTCCAATCATCCGGTTTTCGATCTTTTACTTATTATGGAATCCTCAATCCTGATCATGTATATATATTATTATATAATATATCATATATATATATATATATATATATATATATATATATATATATATATATCGTTTCCCCTTTCACACTTGGAATTTTTTTGCATTTTCCTTTTTCATTCCTAAGTGTGGGGGTAAACCCCGATATTTTTGAACATTAAGGCCAATGTCCCATTCTAAGTGTGGGGGGGATTTCTATCGAAATGTGATCATACATGTGCCTATATGTGTTCCCACCTCAACCCGTTATTGGACCAAATTTTAATATTGTATTGTTTTATTATGATATATATATATAAAAAAATGAAAAAAAATGATGAAAATATTAAAGTATTAAAGTATAAAAATAAGTAGGCCCGTAGAACTAGGTAGCTTTTGACTTGACCGAGTTTTAAAATCTATCTTTCTCCTTAGCTTTTTAGCTTAGCGTCGTTGCCAACTTTAAATTTTGCAAGACGAAATATGATAGAGTTAAATATAAGTTTGATGCTAAGTGTAGATTAGTTAGATATCTTTAGAGCTCATAGAGGTTAATTGTGGCTTTTTGATCCCACCAGCTTACTAAACGTTATATAATTGTTGAATAAATAAAGTTACTTTAGGTTTTTGCGATTCTTAGTTTAAATCACTTCGTAGAGATTCATTCTGGTGAAAGTAAGGTACACATCGAGGTTTTGTCAGTGTTGTGGGGAAATAGACTCCTGGACCATGGTCGGCTCGCATACCGATGTGGTAGTTGTTAAAAGACCACAGGACTTGAAATTTGGCTATAATAATAATAATTATGTAATAAACCGAAGCCAAAATAAGACTTCTGGATCATGGTCGGCTCGTATACCGATGTGACAGTCATTTAAAGGGTGGAGGAAAGAATAATAATGAAAACTGTGGACTGATAAAAGTTTGCTGCATCTTGCCAGCTCACAACCGATGTTGCAGCCTTCAAAATAAGGCACATAGTTATAATAATCCGAGACTGATAAAAGTTTGCTGCATCTTGCCGGCTCACAACCGATGTTGCAGCCTTCTAAAAGGTCGAGGAAATTACCGAGGTCAAAATATGTTTGATGCATCTTGCCGGCTCACAACCGATGTTGCAGCCTTCTAAAGGACCGAGGTTTAATAATGTTGCAATAATAATAAGTATAAAGCCAAATTTCAACTCCGGGGTTATCTAAATAAAGCCTCTGTCTTTGGACTCGTAGTTGAGTTGTTGCGGATGAAATAAAAAGGATAACCCCTAAATCATGCGAAATTAGAACCTTAATGTGGACCTTATTCTCACCATATCGTCTCTTTAGGAAATGATTTCAAACTAATTGTGGTCTAAACCGGGTTTACTTTATATTAATAAGGGCATAATTTATTTGTCACCAATAATAATAATAATAAAATCTTTAGAGGAATTTAGGAATAATGGGAGCGAAAAGTTAAGATTATACTTACACAATTAACATTTATGAGTAATGTTATCATCTTATCTTATATTTGGCTGTGATTTCGTTTTAAGCTTGGTTTGGGGATTGTGAAAATCAAGGATGACGAACTCCCGTTCTTAAAGCCTTTTAAATAATGTTATTTAATTCTTATCTAGTTTTTATTTATTTTAATTGAATATCGTGGTTTAAAAGGTAGGGCGCTTTCGCAAAAAATAAAAAAAAATATAAAAAATAAAATAAAAAAAAATTAAAAAATAAAAAATAAAAAAAAATAAAAAAAAATAAAATATATAAATTAAAATAATAAAAAAATATAATAAAATAATTTTAAAACCTTCTTAATGGACCTTTTCTGTTCTTGTTTGATTTTGAGGGGTCATAAGTTAAAAGGGGATTTTATTATTTATTTTCGGGCGTGTTTTATTTACATTGCGTGTGGGACCAGCAATGGCTTAGTGCGGGGGAATTTGATGTGCTCTAAAACACACATCATTTGTACCCCGAAAAAAGCTAATAAACGGACTAAAACACTAAAATATGGATAAATATGTTGCAAATATGTTTGTATTATGTTTTTATGTCTTACAGGTACAAAGGATTGAAAACAAAGCAAAAACGGTAATTTTCGGGTGACTTTCGACGACGTTTTTGCATTTATTGAGGCTCAAACGAAGTCGTTAATATTCCTCGATCACACCATTGGAAAGAGCACAAAATTACGAGTCAAACAGTACCGGCCTTTCATATTTGAACCTTTTTCGTCCCTGATTGGACCTTTTATAATAAATGAACCTGCCTGGCAAATAAAAGGGTTATATATTAATTTTGGTATAATATAATTGAAACCATGCCTAGCACAGTTGGTAAACTGTGTGGGCTTAAGGTTTCACCCTCGAGGTCCTTGGTTCGAATCTGCAGAGGGTATAATCCCCTCAAGCCACGTCAGCTGCCACGTGGTGCCACGTGGCATGACACGTGGCTGTCTGACCCGTTGACCCGCCTGTTGACTGGCGGTCAACCACCGTTGACCGGTGGTCCGGTGGTGGTCAGGCGGTGATCCAGCAGTGGTTTGGCGGTGGTCGACGATGGTCCGCCACTGTTGACTGTCGGTGACCGCCGCCCTTGACCATCGTTGGCCACCGTTGACTGCCGCCGTTGACCGGTGCTCCGGCGGTGGCTCCGGTGACGGCGCCGGTGACACGTGGCCATATAATTATTGGGTACGAGTTCATCGTATGCAGGTCCGAGGTTTGGAGTCCGAGGCAATCATTGGTGTACGAGGTTTGGCGATCGAGGGTTCTAGAAGGCCACATGTCATGCTCTCATTGGTGGATCCAGCTATCAAAAGCTGGCGTACGAGGTACGCTGTATGATAACGCTTTTGGGACGAAAAGACGAATATACCCCCATATTTGCACTATAACAGTTCCTGATGGTCAGAAAAGACGAAAATACCCCCACACCCCTTTGGGCCTATATAACACACACGCAACAACTCATTTAGGGGAGTTAGGATTTTATTTTTGTAGTTTACCTTCAAAAAGTTGTAGTTTTAGCTTATTTAGGTTTTTGTAAAAGCTTTTTCTAAAGCTTATTAGCTTATTGTAATAATCATTTTGAGCTTATTAATGAAGATGTTTGAGGTTGGTTAATGCTTATTGTTTTTTATCTCTTTTTCTTATTTCTTTCCTTTTCTTATCTTTAGCTTATTTAATAAGCTTATTTGAGCTTATTATTTTTATAGCTTATTTTCTTTCTCAAATAAGTTATCCTTTAGCTTATTTGTTTGAATTTAAGCTTATAATCCTAAAATAGCTTTTGCTTATCTCATCTTTTTCTCTTTTCTTGTCTTTACTTTTTCTAAAGTGCTTATTATTTGATTAAGCTTATGTCAAGATCATAAAGGAAATCGTGAGTGCTTAATCCTCGGCTTATTTATTAAGCTTTGTGTTTCCTAGATTTTGGTAAGCTTAATCTTAGCTTAATTTTTTTAATAGCTTATTTTTCTTTTATTTAGCTTAAAGTTGTTTGCTTTTTGGCTTATTTTCTTAGATCTATTCCTTAATCATACCCGATATGCGTTCACTTGATTAAAGAACTTAGTTTCGGGTGGAATAAGATCTATTTTTAGTTTAATTCTTTTAGTAGTTTAATCTAGTAGCTTATTTTATAGATCTATTCCTTAATATTACTCGTCTCAAGTTTACTTTTAAAAATTTTGAACACCTTGGTTTCGGGTGGATTAGATCTAAAAATAATAGATCTTGTCTTTTTAGCTTATTTTCTAGCATAAAGTTTGTTGCTTTTTAATT